>CM076569.1:649331343-649511750 GCA_034641835.2 Pinus albicaulis | reverse complement strand
CCTCCTTCACCTGAAATACAAGAAGAAACTAGCACAAAGGACAAGTTGTACAGTATATTTCTACTCTATATGTTAGTGAGATTCATATAAAACATTAAATAAATCATCATGAATGCTTGTATAACAAATATTCTTCATACATTAAAGCATACACTAACACGTTTATTTCAGGAACAGCATGATACTTATGTATTATAAAAATAGTACGTACAAAAGTAAGTGGAGAGATCACCTGATCCTTCCAAGGCCTTCGCAGACCGTCGTCCGGATCCGTCCAGCCCTTGCCTCGCTAAGACTCCTTCCAAATGAGTGCACACGAGATAACATATCAAGGGATGTGTATCTCAAGGAAACAAGGGTTTCCTGAAATGAACTGGGAAAGTGCAGGAGGCACGGGGAATCAGACTTGGATAGGGAACCAACAGAGTATAATAATAATAATTCTCTCTCTCCCCCCTTAGGCCATACATATGAGGTCTTTTTATAGTCCCTCCAAGTAGTTTCAGCAGTTGGAAACAGTTGGCCACGGGCTGGGGTGGTTGAACTACCTGAGTAACCATCAACCCAGCGCGAAATTAGGGGTTTTTATATATTTTAATCATTAAAATGGCATACGCGGAAAAGTCTAGCTGTACTCGCGTATACACGCGGAAAAACACGGCATAGTCGCGTATGAAGGATTTTCCACTGTTTTTAAGTGAATTTGTCCAAGTCTGTAGGAATGGGTGCCCATAAAGCCATGTAGCAATCATGAATCATGTCAAGGTGAGAAATGATGCTATAATAGATGCCCCCTAATATATGAGGTCAGAAGGGGTACATGATGGCCGAAATGTATTATGCACATAGAAAGAACTTCGCAAGGACAAGAGAGGACTTCACCAGATTTCAGCCTGCCAAAAACCAATGAAAGAAACCAGAGAGTCAACACATGCTGAGGCGGGTATACCCATGCTCAGTCAAAAATACATCATATATATAGAAAGTACTGAATAGATCCAACATGTATACAAGTATAACTGAACTGAAAGTACATAGTGAATCATCTGAGCAGGGCCCGGAAAGACAAATCTGTATCAATGTCCAAGTATCACATATAGAAAGTTGATCAAAGATAGTGCAACTGGATGTCTGATTAAGTAACTGAATCTCCAAGTACCAGATCATAAGAGGCGGATCAAACGGTACAATCACGCAACTCGGGGATCAACATATAAGATGATGTTGTGCTGAACTGCAACATATAAGGGTGGATGGCAACACTGGCAGAAACTGAGAGAACTGTCAACAGTGAACCGAGAAATGCCGATGCAACCCGAGGTCTTCACCGATCACAACGGCACAATTCTACACACTGGGAATAAATGAGCTGAAGTCGACCATGTGAGAAATCGTTGGATTACCGGGCAATGATGTTTCCCGTTAACCAACGCGAGACAACCCACCGATAATGATAATTAGTGTCAAGGTGCCCCAGTACAATCTGACAAGTGCGAATGAATGAGTTGAAGTCGAACACTTGAAAGAATCTACCAATCAGGAGGCAATGATGAATCCCCACTGCCGATAGCGAAGAGTCTGCCACTGATGACTGCAAACCCTAAGGTACTGACAAAAAGACTCTAGACCTTATTCCCAGAGCAATGAGTCAGAGTCGATGGGAAAAGATCTGCTGGAAGGAAGGCATTAAGGCATCCCACATCAGTCCAGTGCGAGTGTAACCCGCAGGCCAAGATTTGGAAGGAATCGGACGAAGTAGAGTGATGGAACCAAAACCGAAGTACGTTTCCGACGTGCACAAGATGAAGCTAGCGCACGGAAGAAACCCTCCGAACCAACCAATAATGAAAGCTGACACAGAGGCGAGAAATCCACCGATAGGGTCAAATGGAAATCCAGGTACTGCACGAATCCCAAGTGTGATAATGTGTGCCGACGTCGAACACAGGGGAAACCACTCAGTCAAAGACCCATGATGATGATCAAATGCTGAGCACGAGGTCACCTATCAATGATGGAAATAGGCCCAAGGTGCGGCTCTAGGCTTGCTCTCAGAGCAATGTGTCGTAGTCGATAAGAGACAAACCCGCCGGCAAGAAGTCAATGGAGACCTTCTCAAACCAACACGAGCAGAAGATCAAAACATCTGATGTGATAGAACATGATACTGACAAGACCGGGAAGGCCGACTGAATAATGAGTCAAGAGACACCGCAGAATGGCCGACTCAGGCTAGACTTTCCTTGAACAAAAGCACGACTCTGTGATGACCATGGCAGTAAAAAGTGACACTGTATAAGTCTGTCTTGCAGGAGGCAAAACAAACTCTCCATATGATTGGAAGAGATAACCAACCGGGGGAGAACTGACAAGTGAAACATGGTAAAGGCTGAACCTTGGTCAAACTAGAACCATCCCAAATGAAGGAAATATATATAAGTATATGTGCTTTGTTCAAGGGCGACAAACTGACTCTGTACTGCCATCAAAATAACGAAGATACATCCTGTTCCCGCTCTTTTTGTTATATTTGATTTTTTTGTCTTTTTCATAATAAGCCTGAAAAAGAATAAAAGAATGCTATGATACAATGGACAGAACGAGTATCAAGAAAGAAGATTCACTAGTTCCTGGGATTGGAACAATCCTATGCTCAATGCAAGGTGGCGAAAACTGGTCAGTGATACTCAGAGGAACGTTCCATCCATGGGTATAAAGGTGTCAAGTCGTGATAGCTAAGTGCATGCAATGGTTAACTTGTACAGAAAATCAAGGTCAAAAGTTGGCTTAAACATCGAGTCCAAATGAAGCCAGCTAAAGGCCAGGATAAACAAGTAGCCAATATGCAATGCAGTAATACAACTTAACGACACCAGGGAGCCTCTAGGGTATAAGCCAGAAAAATGATAAGTGATGAAGGAGAAGAATGAAGCTTCAACACGAAAGACATGGCGGGACTAAAGAGGACTTTCGAGCCTACATAAAAAGCAGCATGGGCAACAAGTGATAGCGAGGAACTAACTAGGAAGCCCATGTAAAGGAAGGCTCTACCATCAAGTCATGATTTAAAAATCGGCGAGTGAAATGGGTATAATACTCATGACCTGATGGGATCGACCCTAAGGCTAGTGATCAGTATGGAGGCTAGAATGCAAGATGCAACGGAAAGTGATTCCCTAACCTATATGCCAGTGAAGATCATATACCTGCCGTGAAGAGTCTGAACACATCGGCCAAAAACCAGAAAAAATCTCGAAATCGTCAAAATGTACCTGAAACATACCAAACTAGGCACTTCCAAGCAATCAAGTTATACAGCATAAGACAGATCGAAAAAATAAGCATAAGGAAATTTTTGCAAAATTTTTCAATTTTTTAGCCATAAATACACAAATTACCTCTCAATTGGTTCATTATTGCATAGCTGATTTGGAAAAAGAGCTCTGGAGCTAAAAACTTGTTTCGTCAAATCAGCAACAACCGACCGTCGGAATTCAGCGAAAGTTCAGGTAGGCTCCTTATTCATCCTGCTTAATCATTTTGTCCGTTTAAAAATTAAAATTAAGTGAATTTTTGCCTAGAAACCCTTCTTAAAAAATGCGTATCTGCGCATACGCGGGTTAAATGAAGTGGAGCCGCGTATACACGCGACTGTGCACAGAACAAGTCGCGTATGCGTAGGTCCATAACTCAAAAAGAAGTTTCTAATGCAAATTTTAATGAAATTTTTCAGGATGACTATCTCTTGGAGGGAACGCGAGCATAGTGCAATAGACCAAGAGGTCATGGAAGATCGCACAGCACAAAATGTCCTCCGAAACTGTGGATTATTCAAATTTTTCAAAATGCCCAATATGAAAAGTAATGTGAGATTGCTTGAAATGCTGGTAAATTATTGGGAACCGGATCAAGATTGCTTCATCATTGATCAAATGCCACTACGCATAGAAGTGGAAGATATATACTTCATCACTGGACTCTCCAGGAGGGGAGACCCAGTGGATCTGCACGGAAAGCCACTGGGAGGGTTAACCGTGGAGGACTATGTCCAAATCTATTGCATAGAAAATTCCAAGAAAGTTGGCACACAAATTGCAATCAGAGATATCAGGGACTTGCACATAAAGATCCTCCTATTCACCATCGGCAGAGTGGCAGGATCGGCCTCACTGCATCAGGCGTCCAGGACGCACATGAGTATAGCTGTAGAGTGCTTAATTCATGTGTATGATTGGTGCACTGCCCTGCTACAGAACATGAAACAACAACTGACCTCCATTCGCCAAACAAAAACAAAACATTTTGGCTATGGAACCATTTTGACTACATTCTTCTTCGAGAGAGTTCCAACTTTGAGACCCAAAGTCATCTCAACTATCAGCAGCCCTCGGGACCCAAGAATTGCCCGTTGGGCAGACATGATGAAGAGACTGGGGGGCAGCGAGGTACCCCGAACCACCTGGGATGATGAGTTCTTCTTATGGTGGAGAGAACAAATCATCGCAGTGGATGACTATCCCTATGCCGGGATGGATTTCCGAGGAGATCCAGATCTAGTACTTCCACCCGGTGCAGCATGGGGAGCAGTCGGTAAGTTTTTTCAAAAATTTTAACTTATATGATTTTTTGGATTTTCAAATATGTATGAAAATGAAAAACAAACATGTTTTTGGATTGGATTCATAATGACTAACAAATGAAAAATGATCATGTTTCAGATGTTGGACCAGTTCGTCCTGAGGGCCTAGCACGTCACAAGCGCCGCAGAGGTGAGGCGGAGACAGCGGATTCTGACAGGACACTCCAGGCCGTGCAGAGAAACTTGGAGGGACTGACCCGCCAAATCCCTCTGGCTGCTGTGGAGGACTTGCCAGAAGCCGTCCAGAGACGGGTTGTAGGAGTACCTCGGGACTGGGTTAGACTGTTCCGCCGTGTGGCCACTGCAGTGATGTTCTATAGGAACGCAACTTCTGGGCAGGGTCCTCAGGAGTAGACAGATTTTACATATTAGATGACTGTATATTTTTTGAGACTGAACATGATGGGGCATAAGCCCAAGTTTTGTACGGCATTGATGGATCCAAAATTTTGTAAAGTTTTTTGACATACCGATGATATATATACAACGATATTTGATGTGATGTGATAAATGTATCAAATGTATGATGATTTTGATGATTAGAAATTATTGTATTGAATGATTAATATGCCAATCTAAAGCTTGATTAACCAATGAGTCAGCAAACCAATTGTCAGCTCGAGGAATATGAATGAATGTTAAAAATTGAAATGACCTTTGTAACAAACGTACCCTCAAGAACAATCGTAATAAAAATGGATCTCGTACCCGATAAGTGTTGTTCAACTGCGACACCACCAGATGGGAGTCCAAGAAAACTACCAACGAATCAACACCCAAAGATATTGCCTCCGAGAGTAGATGAATGACTGCAGTGTATTCTGCTACATTATTGGAAGCAGGACCAATGCAGACCCCTCTTGATACCAACAGCTGACCGGAAGGATAGTGAAGAACCCAAGCCGCGGAAGCTAAGTTCCGGGTGTGTATACTAGCACCATCGGCGAAACCAAAATGACTCATGACATCAACACAACCTGCCAAAGCAGATCAAAAAACATCACCATCTCATCAAAAATCGAAAATCAAAACAGATATGTACAAGACAAAAAACTACTATATACAAAGCAAAATGCCAGGCCAAAGCCTAGGCATAATACTTCTTCAAATAGAGCCCATTTCGGGGCTCCGGCAACTCATTCCCTTCGAAGTCAACCAAGGTATACGCTCCTTTCTTAAGGACCTTTTTGATGATATAGGGGCCATACCACATCGACTTAAACTTTCCTGCCCCCAAGGCATCTTTTTCTTGGGCATAGACCAAAACAAGGTCACCTTCGGAAAAGACCCTAGGCTTAATCGCCTTATCGTACTGGACTTTGACTCGGTTTTTATGCGCTTCGTTCAACGTGGCGGCATCTCGACGCTGCTCATCAAGATGTTCCAGATGAAGAAGCCGCTCTGCCAGACTAGAAGTGTCAGGAAGAAGCTCAACAACTAATTTAAGGGAAGGAATCTCGCATTCAATGGGAAATACAGATTCCACCCTGTGGACTAACTGAAACGGAGTAAAGCCAGTTGCAGTTTTAACTGACGTCCTGTATGCCCAGAGTGCAGGATATAGCATAATGTGCCAGTTGGATCTATATTTATCAATCGTCCGTTGAAGAATTGTCTTCAAGGACTTATTCACGGCTTCCACCTGGCCATTGGCCTGAGGATAATATGGAGATGAATGCTCCTGCCGGAAACCCAATTTAAGAGCCAACTCAGCCATCATACTGTTCTGAAAGTGACTGCCACGGTCAGTGACAATCTCTCTAGGTATACCGAAACGAGCAATGACTTGGTTGAAGAAGAAAAGAGCTGCAGTCTCACCATCGTTCCCAAAAGTAGGCATAGCTTCGACCCACTTCGTAAAGTAGTCTACTGCTACGATAATGTACTTGTGACCTTTTGCTGAAGGCGGGTTACAAGTAGTATAATCCATACCCCACTTTATAAAGGGTCCGACAGTAACGACTGGAAAAAGCGGAGCTGGATGAGCGCGCATTTTTCGAGTATACACCTGACAAGGATGACACTTCTTGACCGATTCAATACAATCTTTGAAAATCGAAGGCCAGAAGTAGCCAGCACGCAAAATATTTTGGGCTGTAGCAAGCTCTGATAAATGACCCCCACAAGCTCCACCGTGAGAATCATTGAGCACAGCCTCAGCTTCTTCGAAAGTTAAGCAGCGTCTTAGGATTGAATCAACCCCTCGACGGTACAAAGCATCACCAATAATCAGATAACTTTTAGCTAAGTGACGCAGCTTACAACGCTCATCTTTCGAAAAGAAGAGGGAAACTTCGCAGTCTGGAGATATACAATGATGTCCCCATACCAAGGATCTTGTGGAGAGATCAGAAACAAGTGTTCGTCCGGAAAGGACTCATCATAGATCATCGCCTCTCCACAAGGCAACTCGGAGATCAATTCCGCAAAAACTAATCACTTCTTGGATTTGGCAGACATGAACTCTAGATCAAATTCCTGTAAAATCACAATCCATCTATTATATTTGCCCCCAATCACTCGCCTGCTGAGGACAAACTGAAATGGATTGGCAGCTGCCAAGACATAAGTTTTGCGAAGAATAATATAATGCCGAAGTCGCTGCACAGCATGAACTGCTGCTAAGGCTAATTTTTCTATCGGGGTGTATCGTAGTTCAGGTCCTACCAGTCCTCGACTAAGGTAGTAAATAACATGCTCAACCAGAGCATCATCCTCCTGAACCAGAACCATACCAATGGTAGATTCTGCTGTAGCCAGATACAAAAGAAAATCTCTGCTATAATCGGGTGGACTCAGTAAAGGAGCAGAGGTCACTGCCTTTTTCAAGGCATCGAATGAGCGTTGAGCATAGTCGTCCCAAAGAAAAGGGACTCCTTTCTTCAACAGTCTCATATATCCCTTTGTAATCTCAGCATAGTTAACGATAAACCTCCGAAGAAAGTTAGACTTCCCGTGGAGACTTTGAAGTTGACGGATTGAAGACGGGGGAGGCAACCGAAGTATTGCCTCAACCTTGAAGGGATCTACCCTTATCCCTTCATTAGACACAATAAATCCCAACATCCGACCGGATGTTACCGCGAAAACGCACTTGTTCGGATTCAAACGAATTTTATAAAAACGACATCTCTCAAATATTTGCCGGAGGTGACCTGGATGATCCATCCTCTTTCGAGAATGAGCAGCTAGATCATCTAAGTATGCCTCGATGATTTTCTTGATGTCGTGGAAGGCGTAAGACATGGCCCGCTGAAAAGTAGCTCCAGCATTTTTAAGACCAAAAGGCATTTTCTTATATGCAAACGTACCCCAGGGACAAATAAATGCGGTCTTATGTTGATCTTCTGGAAGGATAGTAATTTGATTATAACCAGAAAAACCGTCCATGAAGGAGAAAATCTCGTTACCAGCACACTCGTCAATAATCTGATCAATGAAAGGTGTGGGGTAATTATCTTTAGGACACGCCTTATTCAGGTCTCTGAAATCGATGCATACTCGAATTGTTCCTTGCTTTTTATCAACAGGAACGGGGTTTGAAACCCATTCAGTCAGAGGAACTGGGAAAATGAATCCCGCCTTAAGCAACTTTTCAACTTCAGCTTTGATAGCTGCTGCCTTCCTAGGATTAACCGGACGAAGTTTTTGCCTAACCGGCTTAGCGTTTTCATACGTCTTGATCTCATGCTGGACGATAGATGGGTCTATGCCAGGCATTTCCTCATAAGACCAAGCAAAAACACCCCTATACTCTTTGAAGAGCTCGGTATAGATTTGAACTTCTTCACGGGAACATTCAGCTCCAATGAAAACGTTCTCAATAATGTTGGGATTCCTGGAGATGTTCACCGGGATAGTCGGAGAGATCACAGCCATGTTCCCTTCAGCATAAACCTGTGCTGGTGCTAAGGGGCTCAAGACTGGGTGAACATGTCCAGGAGACTGAGGACTTGGAAAACTAGCTTCGACTTCGCTCAAGTCAGGTAGGAAGTAAGACCGATGATGCAAGTCATCCCACGGTCTCTCTATACCTGTCATTGCTTCCAGGATGGCCTCTTCAGATGGAAGAGTAGTATCTAGACAATCCTGGGCAGAAGAAGAAGTAAGCGTCCAAGCCCGAGCCACATCACCATCCAACTCTTCCGGCAAAAGAGGAGCTGGATCAGACTCTGCAGTGTCAACAACAGACTGATATGCAATCTCAGCTGCAGAAATCGGGAATGCCATTCCACCCACTTGCCCTTCCTCCAAAGTGGCAGTTGGGGAAGGTAAGGTCCAAGGGTCCGAAAAATAATGAGTTCGAAAGAACTCTCTTCGAAGGGGAGCCTTGGAAGATGAAATAGCATTGATAGACACCTTAGGAGGAGGAAGATCAAAAGAACCCATCAGGGAAGAATACATTCCCACTCCTAAATTCTCGATAGGCGCCTTGGTATTATCCAACGTAGGGACAGATGAGTCAGGAGGCGCATCCAGGTCTACAGGAGGACAGTCCAGTTGATCCACCGTAACTATCCTCCCTTCGTGGGGGAAACATACTATCCAAAATAGTGAAGATGCAATGGCATCCATATCATATATCCAGTTCCTCCCCAACAGAAGGTTGTAGTCCAAGGCTGCATCTACTACCTCAACCTCTATGTTAACGATTTTGCCCCCAACACAGATGGGCAAAGCCGGGACAATACCATGGGGCCTATGAGAATGGCCATCGAATGCAGTAAGAATAGTGCTAGATGGAACAGCTTTGGGAGATCCTAGTGTCTTCCAGCATGCGAGAGACATCACGCAAGTAGAAGCACCCTCATCAACGACCGTGCAAAAGATATTAGTCTTCCGGTACGATGATTTAATATGGAAGGCCATATGATGAGGAAGTCTCTTCTTAAAATTCTTCATATCAAAGGTAATCAGAAGAGAATTTTTCGGATCAATAGCCCCAATGGCAATGAGCAAAGCACTGCGCTGAGCCGGACAAGACTGGAGTACCTCTAAAGCTGACATAGCACAAGGACTCTGCGCCAGATCTTCTACAATCGAGTAGTTCGGGGCAGCCCTCATGTTCGGATTAATCGTTGACCGCTTAGAGGATGCCTTCGGTATCCGAGGCATAGACTCGACAGTTGGCTTCGTGATATGAAGCGGCTCAGTAGCATCAGGAACTTCCTTAGCTTTCGAAGATTCCTCTCCGCCATAATCACGGGATCTCGTAGCGATATCCACGTGAGCACTCATCATAAAAATGTTCGATGGAATTTCCCCTTCCTGGGTACTTCCAGAGGAAGCCCCAGGATTCTGGTTCGCGCCAACAACTAATTGCTGCCCTTGGGGAAAAGGGTTTGTTAACACAGCCTGGGAACTAGAAGAACCCTGCTGGGATAACAGGCACTGAGCATCCTGAATTTTAGGGCAAAGGTGCGTGAGATGGTCTCCAGCACAAAGCTTTCACGGAAACTTCACTTTCTTTTTCTCCTTTTGACCCTCACCAACACGCTCGTTGGTTTTATTTGCATTGCCCTTCCCATTCTTGCCCTTCTTCTTGTTATTACGTCCCTTCTTCTTCCCATCGGATTGTTGATTTCCTTTGGGATCAGAAGCTTGGACATCATTTATGGACAAAGACTGGGAAGGTGATGAATCAGCAGGCACAGCCTGACCAGAAGGAGCAGATTGTAAAGACAACTGCTGCAATTGAGAAAGCAGGCTGGCTGCACTACGACTGACCGATCCGACAAGTCCGTCACCATGCGGACCAGGTTTGGGTTTCGAGAGATCCAATTTGGAGCGAGGAGCATTAGGCAAATACTTGTAAAGCATGCCAGACTGAGAATAGATCAACTCTAACTGCTGGGCCCTAAAGATGGCCTGCTCCTCGGAATATACCCCCGACATGGATACATCCTTTGAAATATCTGACTGAAGCGATTTCAAAAACCACTCGAGAAGGAACTCACCTGGAATATGGGCTTTGATAAGCCTCTTCCTTCTCCTCCATTCCTGAATATGATCAGAAATGTGAGTTGCCTCATCCTGTTTAAAATTAGCCAGGAGTTCGGTCCCAGCCTCATATCTGACAGGCAACTGGAAATGGTTAAGAAAAGTGACAGCCAGTTCTCCAAATGTGGCGAAACTCCCCCCAGTAAGCTCTATATACCACTTCGCGGCGTTTCCAGTTAAGGTGCGCTGAAATAATCTCAATCTAATCGAATCGTCGATCAGAGAGTTGGATGAACACCATAAGTGGAATGTGGTGACGTGGTCTGCTGGATCTTCATCATTCTTACCTTCAAACTTAGGAATGTCTGAAGGAAGTTTGGTTGGAACCGGAGGCCAACCCGGACTATATCGAATCGGGTCATTAGTTAACTTCGCCAAGTCTGGCAAGTTTAACGTTGCCAGAAATGGTAATCGCGGCGGAGCCTGAGAATTCCATCCGTGATGGGATGGATTTCCCACATTCTGAAAAGAATAGCCTGGATTTGATGAGGCACCAGGCTGCCAGAAAGGACCCGTAGAAAACGGAGAAGAACCTCCTCCCCACGCCGAGTTACCAAGACCCAGACTAGTTCCCCCCGCTGAAGTATTGACTGAAGATGTAAACCCCTGGTAGGGGTTCCATGCATTAGATAAAGGAGAAAAAGACTGATAAGCACTCGATGCAGGGAAAGAAGCATTCCCTGGATGACTCGCGATGAACTGATTCCCTGCCCCCGACGTTACAAACATAGGATTCCACCCCATAAAAGCGGTCGAACTTGGCCCCTGAGCCCAAGGATTAAAACTTTGGGTCTGGGACGTAAAAGGAAACGACCCTAAAGAAGGATTGGGACTAGGAATATGCCCAGTCCCAAAGGGGAAACCCTGAAACGAAGCCGATCCACTAGCCATGTTAGACATGGGCGTAGATCCAGTTGCACCGGCGGTAAAAGAAAAAGAGGGATTTCCAACAATGGACATCCCTGAAACGAAGGGACCAGATTGAGAAGCATATGCTTGGGTGAACCCAGAGCCAAACATAGCAGTGCTAGAAGCACTCGAAGATAGAGCAAGAGTGCCCCCTGCCTCGACAGAAGCAGGGGTCTGAATGCCCGCAGCACTCGCGGTAGAAGCCGCGTTCCCAGTCGTGGCCATCGAAAGATAAGAAAGATAAGGAAGATCCGGCGGTCTCTCAGACTCCGGTCCGATGTACTCTATAACAAACGGATGATCAAGAGGAAGAGGAGATGGACCTGTAGCCGCAGGCTCAGGTATATCTTCTATCTCAGCACCTTCCGAGGGAACAATACCTCGAGGTGAAAGAGCGAACGTCCTCTAACCGACACCGACCGGGAACGAAACCTTCGACTCTGCGGGAGGATCTCTCCCCCACAAATAAGCCGCACCCCACAGGGTGAAAACCACCTGCTAGATTGCTCCTACGCCTTCTCGAAGAAGGCTCTGCACTCTCGGGAGATAAACCCCGGACTCTCCTCGAACGTCGAGGCGCTTGATCAGCCACTTTTACAAATTTATTATATTAGACTCAAGAAAAGTGAAAAGCTAGGCAAGCTAGGAGCAAAGAGCACTCACTAAAATCAAAACCCTGAGAAACAGCAAGCAAACAGCCTCCAATTATTTCCGCTCCGGGTGATGAGGACCGGACACCAAAATACAGAAAAGCGAAGTATAGGACCTTCCGAAAGCAGTCTGGGATGATTAGGGCCCAGAACAACTAGCGAAGGTATCAGAAGCAGTTACGCCGACCTCCTAACAACAGCCTTTGCCGTCTCAAGCACCCAAGCTTCGCAAGGGCACCCCCCAGAAGTACTGCTGGAAGTGATGCGACGTCCGCCTCAGGTACCACGGGTATTCCCCCCCGCAGTCACCTGTGTGGAACCTAGGAACAGCAACTATGGACACCAATCCGTATCAGAAGCTGGGCGGAACGGTCTTGAGGTTAGATTCAGCTAATCGGAGGGGGGGTATCCCTCTTCTTAACCTTCACTTCCCTTCGCGCTTGACTCTCGGATGAGAGCTTTCCCAGTCCACTTCACGGAGTTGGATTTCGCTCAATTAGTAAACTTCTATGTCTGTTTGAGCGGCCTTGGAGAGTTAACTCTCCTCTCTCCTATTCCAAGGCCCTACAACCTAGCTACTTGGTGATTGACACTTAATAAAACTTGCTAGTTGATTTTAGATTTAATCGCTTATTTTAAGGGCTGTTGTATTAAGTCATAAGGATATGGAGTTGAAACCAATGATGTTCTGACGCAAAAGAAATTAATAAAAACCTGACTACATGCACATGCAGTTCTTTGTCTTTCGATGAAGAGCAATTTCTATGTAAGTTCTACGAGACTAAAATGTATTTTTTCTTTTCGAATTACAAACTCACACGCACAAAAATTAAGAAGCTAACTAAATGGTTCAATGCACCTAATGCAAATGACCACTAGCATGTAAATTCTAAGATGCAGAAAGTCCCTTGAAACAAGGTGAAATTTCCCAAAAAGGCTCCTTCAGTTTTAACTCATCTTTTGATATCCAGAAAGCCAATTCTTGCAAACAAGAACTCTCAATATAAGACACCAAAATACTCAACAAGAAGAAGAAGAAATCAAAGACACCCTCTCCTCAAAATCAAGCTAAAAACTAGAAGCAAGAAACTTCACTAAAGTCCCAAAAGATGAAGCCAAACGAAAATGAAAAAGGCAACAACAAAAACAAAAACAAGAAACAATGTTTTTTGAGTTTTTGATATGCAAAAACAAAAGCAAAACAAATGTTTTTGGGCTTTTTAGTTTTATAAAACAAGAGCTTCAAGAAAACCAAGAACAACTATCCCAATCTAAGCCAAAACGAGACCGAATTTCAAGCATAAACTTCAACTATGCCCCCAAACCTTATAAAGCTAATGATAGCAAGATCAATAAGAGCAATGGAAGACTAAAAACTCAATCAAACAGCTAAGAGAAATAGTGCAAATTCGTTGCAACACAAAACTCCAAAGAAACAAGAAAAGATCTTCGAAAAATGCAACAAAACCCTAGCTTATGAAACTCAAGAAAACCAATCGAAAACAAAGCAAAGAACGCAATTCAAAGCACAACACAAAGATAGGAACGAGTCAGTGAGCAGAAGCTCTCTGTTCTGGTAAAGCAGAACAGCCAAGAACGCTCAGAAAGCGATCTTGGAACTCAATCCAGGAGTGCTAGCACCAACAAGAACACTTCGCCAAAAGATCAGTTTTCGGGCAAACGAAAGAGAACCAAGACTTAAAACCACTTTTGTCACACTCCAGTAAGTAAAAAGACACTGCAAACACAGGCCTCCACAGCCAGAAAAGACCAAAAACACCAGAATCTTGAAATTTCAAATTCAGCCTAGGTATACGCGACCTTGCAGTTATGCAACAGGCGTGTATACGCGTCTGTGTTGAGGGAAACCCGCATATACGCGGTTCCTTCTACACAAACGCGCGGGTATACGCGACTGTGTGCAAGAAAAACTGCGTATACAAAGAAAGATAATGAAAAATAAAAAGTACAAGCCTGGGAAAGGTATCAAAGCTTCAAACTGACTGCAAGAAAGCAAACTGGACTGTAAAAGACAGAAGAAACTGTTGGCAACCTACCAAACAGCTGAAACAACCCAACAGGAGAATCACAAAAATGTGATCCCCAGCCGAGTCGCCAGTTCTGTTTCGGGGATTTAACACCCTAGAGGTTGGTTGGGATTCAACCTCCACAGAGCAGGGGCGTACTATTTAACAGAGACTCACACGATCATGCACATTCATAAAAACGAAATCGAGTAGAATGAGAGGTTTACCCATTGGTCCTACGTTTGAAGTAGATCCACGTGGAGTTCAAACTCCCTGCAACCGTCCTTCCTCCTTCACCTGAAATACAAGAAGAAACCAGCACAAAGGACAAGTTGTATAGTATATTTCTACTCTATATGTTAGTGAGATTCATATAAAATATTAAATAAATCATCATGAATGCTTGTATAAAAAATATTCTTCATACATTAAAGCATACACTAACACGTTTATTTCGGGAACAGCATGATACTTCTGTATTATAAAAATAGTACGTACAAAAGTAAGTGGAGAGATCACCTGATCCTTCCAAGGCCTTCGCAGACCGTCGTCCGGATCCGTCCAGCCCTTGCCTCGCTAAGACTCCTTTCAAATGAGTGCACACGAGATAACATATAAAGGGATGTGTATCTCAAGGAAACAAGGGTTTCCTGAAATGAACTGGGAAAGTGCAGGAGGCACGGGGAATCAGACTTGGATAGGGAACCAACAGAGTATAATAATAATAATTCTCTCTCTCCCTTAGGCCATACATGTGAGGTCTTTTTATAGTCCCTCCAAGTAGTTTCAGCAGTTGGAAACAGTTGGCCACGGGCTGGGGTGGTTGAACTACCTGAGTAACCATCAACCCAGCGCGAAATTAGGGGTTTTTATATATTTTTTAATCATTAAAATGGCATACGCGGAAAAGTCTAGCTGTACTTGCGTATACACGCGGAAGAAGCATTTGCTAAATCTAGAGCTTATGTCTAAGACATTAATAAACCGTCTGAAACGAGATCATGGATGACATTAATTTGTGATGAATTTCAATTTTAAATTGAAGTGGATATATATTGTTATATTTAATTTGTGTGATAATATTAAATTTTATGAATCAATATATATATATATATATATATATATATATATATATATATATATTTATTTATTTATTTATTTATTTTAAAAGTTTATTTTGTTGAGGTATAATAAATTTAAATGGGTAAAATTAAAAAAAAACCATTTCCATGTGTTACCCAATGTGTTGTATATTAAAGTAATAGTTTTTGCAGTTTAAAATTTTAAATTTATTTAATATGTGTATTAAATTAATAGTTTTATAGTTTAAAAGGTTAAATTTATCTATATTGTGTATTAAAGTGAGACATTAATAAACCGTTTGGAACGAGATCATGGAGGACATTAATTTGTGATGAATTTCAATTTTTTTTTTTTTCTATGTAAGACTAATTCTATTAAGTGTAAAGAGTACTAGTACAAGACTACCTCGGCGTCTGTTGTGAAAGTCAGACCGTTGGGCTTGATAAGCATGTTGTTCATAGAGAGTCTGGATCGCCCATAATGGGAAACCGATCTTGTTAACATCAAAGTCTTGACCGCCCATGATAGGGAAACCGGCCTTGAGTTTATACAAACCATAGTGACATAAATATAGAAACTGAAAACATCTATCAGCCATTCCAGCTGAGCCTTGAAACCAAAAAGAAAAAAACTCCAGCAATGATTGAACAAAGAAACCTGGAGAGTATGAAGACTGCACATATCACCCTTCATGAGCTGGAGACATCGGCTCCTCGACGATCCTGCAAGCATATTCGTAGTCGTCGTTGTTGTCAACCATGTCAGCTTGGCTTCCTTTTTTCAAGTCTGTGTCCTCAGCATCTTTACTCTGCGCAGATTGAGAAGGGAGGGTAGAGGACTCCGGGAGGCTCTCTCTGCCAGTGGAGCAAGGGGCACGAGGAGGCGAGGGAGAAGATGAGCGGGCTGGGGCATGATAAGGGATCTCCTTGCGGAGGGAGACAGTAATAAGAGCAGTGATGATGGATTGAACGGAAGTACAATGAAAACGAAGCTCGGCATGCTGAGTGGTTTGCCTAATGGAGGTCCCCGAATGCGCTCTGCCAGAAGGAACAGGATTTGAAGGGGGGACGAAAGGGCCAGAGTGGCCAGAATCAAGAATGCTCCCACGACCTCTGACTCTGCCCCTGTGCGATGCAGGAGGATGGACAGGCTCATCACTGGCAGATGAGGAACCCGAATCAGAGGAGGGTGTGGGTCGATTAAAAGAGGCTTGTCCCCGGCTGACTCCACGCCGGCATCTCATCCTTGGGCGGAGACGAGGCATGGAGAAGGGAGCAGGGCAAAGGTGGCACGAGAAGGATGAGTCGTCAGAAGTCACAGGAGCCCTGAGAGCAGAGAGACAACGACAGAGGAGAGCCAATTGATCACTAGCAGGAATTTCTGAACCTTCTAAGAGCTCTGCAGAAACGCTTGGAGAAGAAGTAACACTGCAGAAGGGGCTATTAGAGAAATGATGCCCAGGGAGAGTCTCCAAGCAGGCCAGAAGACTGCACCATCGACCTGTTTGTGTTTTAACGCTGGAGTCGGCGAAGCCAGGAGGGCATTCACCACGGAGGGGAGTCAGAGCTCTCCCACAGCTGCTACAGTCATGCTCGCAATCCATAATGAGTGCCGAGGCCGGGAGAACCGCCATATAGAATGGCATCGCAGGGTAATTAAGAGGAGGATTGACAGCCCGAGCAGGCAAATTAATGGCGTCATTAAGGCTGGTGCAGGGGGCCATATGGGCTTCCCATGCGAGCTTTTTCGGGAGCTGTGCAGGTACCCAAGTCCCATCAAGCCGCTTCCACATCCGCATCCGGAGGATGAATTTCAATTTTAAATTGAAGTGGATATATATTGTTATATTTAATTTGTGTGATAATATTAAATTTTATGAATAAAAAAAAAAAATATATATATATATATATATATATATATATATATATATATATATATATATATATATATATTTATTTATTTATTTATTTTAAAAGTTTATTTTTTTAAGGTATAATAAATTTAAATGGGTAAAAAAAAAAAAAAAAAACCATTTCCATGTGTTACCCAATGTGTTGTATATTAAAGTAATAGTTTTTGGCAGGATTCATTGGTGAATCATGGTTAGAAGAAGTACAAGAAGGAGTGAGGCAACTAGAGGGCGCAACGTGGCGCCACCACAATAGCCAACTCCTGCCACCCCACCCAATGATGAGGAAAACATCTCAACAAAAGAAAAAATACCAGCAGGAGAAGTGTTAAACTTAATGAAATCATTCCAGCACATGTCTGAGACATTAATAAAACGTCTGGAATGAGATCATGGAGGACCAGTCATACAAAATGAAGCACCCCAAAACACTACAAGAAATGATGTACGTCGAGATTTGGAAAAGGTAAAATTTCCAGAGTTTTGGGGGTCCACAGATGGTCAATCTGTAGAGGCATGGTTAGAAAACATGGCTATGTGCTTTACCCTGAGAGAGTATACCTAAAACATGAAGGCCAAGATGGGTATATTCCAGCTAAAGGGAAATGCACTACTTTGGTGGAAGACTTTATTATCCCAATTGGGGATGGATATCTTAGAAGTAACTTGGGAATTGTTTGAAGAAAAGTTTAGAGAACGCTACCTATCAGAGGAATTTATTGAGAGGCAATTAAATGAATTCAATGCATTAAATCAGGGGAGTCGCTCAGTACCAGAGTATGAGGCTCATTTCATGGAATTACTCCGTTATGCCCCTCACTTAAACACAGAAAGACTCAAGGTGAACAAATTTTTTTATGGATTAAATGGTAACATCCGGGCTAAGGTTAGGATCTTAACGCCTCGCACCTTGCACGAGGCAGTTCAACGAGCAATTATTGCAGAGGAGGAGATCATGAATAGTGAACCTAATAAGACAAACAAGCCTGCAGGATCAGGAGTAAACAATGGAAATAATATGGAACGTAGAAATTTTCAAAGGGGTCCTGTGCTCAATCATCAAAAGTGGTCTACCAGAACACCTTATAGGCACCCAACTCAGCAGCTGCATAGGGTACCTCAGCAAGCTCGTCAACAACAACATCATCGTCTTATGCGACAACACCAAGTCACACCACCTCAACATCGATCCCAACAGTCTAGCTCTTTCCAAAAGAGTTCCAGGCCAACTCCCAGTTCATTCAATAATAGAAGCCAAGCTCCTAAGAGGGGGTGTTGGACTTGTGGAGGTGCTCACTACAAGAGGGATTTCCCTCAAAAGACAGGTAATACCAGCTCAACTCATAAAGCAGCTACGGTGGGGGACCTGGGGAAGGCTCATAGCATCCATGCAGCGGTGAATAGTCGTCAGGTCGAACACCAGTCCACTGTGTTAGAAACCACAGGTAATATTGATGGTATGAGTTTTTTCATTTTAATAGATCCAAGAGCTACTGATTCTTTTATTTCTTTAAATGCACTATCAAGGATTAAACACAAATCAATTGCTCAACATGATTTTAGACATGTAGAAATGGATTTTGGTATGAAAAGAAATGTAGGAAAGATGGAAAGGGATTGTGAGGTGGACCTGGGTGTATGTAAAACCAAGGTATCCTTGTATTCTACGATATTAGGAGTCTATGACGTAGTTATAGGAATGGATTGGTTGGAGCGGCATGAGGCACTCCTAGATTACAAAGATAAGGTACTATATTTGACAGATGATGATGGACAAAGAAAATCATTGAGGGGAAAGAACTGAGGGGTGTCCCTAAGGTTCATCTCCTCCATGCAACTAATGAAATGTAGACAAAAGGGGTGTCAAATGTTCATGCTGTTGGCTCTAAATGATAAGGGTGATTCTGAAAACTTTGATAAACATCCAATTCTTGTTGAATTCAAGGATGTATTTCCTAAATAATTACCTGGCCTACCCCCAAAAATGGAAATTGATTTCACCATCGACCTTAAACCAGGCACTGAGCCTATTGCAAAGACACCCTATCGTATGTCATCTCCAGAACAAAAGGAATTGCAAATACAATTAAAGGAATTGTTGAACTTGGGGTTCATACGACCCAGCATATCTCTGTGGGGAGCTCCCGTGATTTTCATTAAGAAGAAGGATGGGTCTTGGCGACTGTGCATTGACTGTCACCAGTTGAACAAGGTGACAATAAAGAATCAATATCCTTTACCTAGAATAGATGACTTGTTTGATCAAATGAAGGGGGAAACTGTGTTTTCAAAAATAGATTTGAGGTCAGGATATCATCAATTAAGACTCAAGGAAGAAGATATTCCAAAGACAACCTTTAAGACAAGATTTGGGCATTATGAATTTGTATTTTTACCTTTCGGACTGACAAATGCCTCGAGTGTTTTCATGATTTTGATGAATGGGATATTCTGAGATTACTTAGACAAGTTTGTACAAATATTTATCAATAACATTTTGATCTACTCAAGGACCCCAGAAGATCATGACGAACACTTGAGGATAGTTATTCAATGCCTTAGAGAAAACCAATTGTATGGAAAATTGTCATAGTGTTCCTTTTACCAATCAAAGATTCATTATCTTGGGCACATTATCTCTGGGGATGGCATCGCAGTAGACCCGAAAAAGATAGAGGCCATCATGGAATGGCCAGCACCAACCAATGTTCATGAAATACGAAGTTTCATGGGTATGGCAGGGTATTATCGTAGATTTTTCAAAGGGTTTTCGAGGGTAGCAAGCCCCATTACCGAGCTCCAAAGAAAGAACAAGAAATTCATTTGGACTGAAAAATGTGAAGAGGCATTCCAAAGGTTGAAGGTATTGTTAACAACGGTACCAATTTTGAAAGTGCCAGATATGGAACAAGAATTTTTGGTTTGCATTGATGCCTCCAAGCAAGGGTTTGGTTGTGTATTGATGCAGGAAGGAAGAGTAATAGCATATGCATCAAGAAAACTTAGAACCCACGAAGGGAACTATGCAACCCATGATCTAGAAATGGCAGCAATTGTTTATGCACTAAAGATTTGGAGACACTACCTTCTAGGAAGGAAGTTTGAACTTAGAACTGACCATTGTGGGCTACAACACATATTCACTCAGGACCACTTAAATGCAAGGCAAAGAAGATGGTTTGAGCTGATCAGTGAATATGATTTTGATATTACTTACATAAAAGGAACAGTAAATAGGGTGGCTGATGCTTTAAGTATGAGGCCTCGAATATTTTCAGTGATTCCCTTAAAGACAAACTTAAGGGAGAAGTTGCTTGACTTGAAATTTAAGGACACCTAGTACAAGGAGGTTAGCAAGAGTTTGAGGGAGGACGAAATGAGAATCCCAAAATATGAAGAATACCCCCTTGATGATGATGGACTTCTACGATTCCGGGGAAGGATATATGTGCCACCAAATGAAGATATACGCATGTTGATCTTGAATGAAGCACATCGTGCAGTATACATGGCACACCCTGGTGTTAAGAAGATCAATGCAGACCTGATGTACCACTTTTCTTTTGGAAAAGAATGAAGAAGGAAATTGTAAACTTTGTAGCAAAATGCTTAGAGTGTCAGCGAGTAAAAGTTGAACACAGACATCCAGCAGGGTTATTGCAACCCCATGAGATACCAGAATCTAAATGGGAAGTTATATCAATGGACTTCATTGTGGGACTACCAATGAACTCAAGAAGACATGATTCCATATTTGTAGTGGTGGACACATTGACCAAGAGTGCCCATTTTATACCAGTTAAGACTACATATAAGGCACCAGAGATAGCAAGATTTTTTATTGATGAGATTGTAAGATTACATGGAGTTCCTAGGAAGATCATATCAGATAGGGGAGCAGTGTTTACAGGAAGGTTTTGGACCAGTTTCCAAGAATCCTTGGGAACCCAATTGAACTTCAGCACTGCATACCACCCTGAGACATATGGTTAGACAGAGAGGACTAATCAAATCCTCGAAGACATGCTACGAATGTATGTGATGGACCAACAAAAGAAATGGGAGGAATTTTTACCTTTGGTGGAATTTGCTTACAACAACAGTTATCAAAGTTCCATCAAGATGGCACCATTTGAGTTCTCAATGTATGGAAGACTGTGCAAAACACCTCTTAGTTGGGACCGAGTATTAATAGGACCAGAAGTGGTGCAAGAGATGGAAGAACAAATGACTATGATTAAAGGGAGGCTAAAAGAATCACAATATCGAAAAAAGATTTATGTTGACTCTCATTGAATAGACCGAAGTTATGAAGTGGGAGATAGGGTGTTCCTAAGAGTAAGGCCCCAAAAGAGCTCTATAAGATTTGGAAAGGGAGCAAAATTGTCTCCACGGTTTGTGGGACCTTTTGAGGTTTTAGAAAGGAAAGGGCCGGTAGCATATAAACTTGCATTACCTCCATCCCTAGCACGTATTCATGATGTGTTTCATGTTTCTGTTTTGTGCCATTATATTTCATATCCATCACATGTTATTGACTTAGGTCACTTGCAGGTTTCGGACGAGGGCAAGGTGATGGTCGAACCAGTTCGCATATTGGACCAACGAACTTTGCAGCTTAGACAACAATTATTGGACCAGGTTAAGGTCCAGTGGGACAATTACAGTCCTAGTTCAGCCACTTGGGAGGATGCCAAAGAGATGCAGCACTTTTTTCCTTATCTATTCCAAGGACTTCGAGACGAAGTCCACTATTAAGAGGGGGTGTATGTAGTGCCCTACTCTAGTTGACTGACAGTGATATGAATTTTAACATTATTTAGCCCTAAGGCCCGCACTTTATTCTTTGAGGACCTCAGGTTGAGGATCCGAACACGACTCTATTATTAGTGGATGTGATGGTTATGTATGTCTTTATTGATACTATGATGATGATAGCATTTATGGATATGCATGTTCTTTATTGATATGATTGTAGCATTAATGGATATGGAGGTTCTCTATTGATATCATGATAATGATAGATTTTATGGATAGATATGTTTTCTATTGATGTTACAATGATAATGCCTTTGATGGATATGTTAATTTACCATTGATGTTATGATTATGATAAACATGATGGATGTGTCCCATATGTAGCTACTTACATTAGTTTTGATTCAAAATAAACAATGATGTGAATGACTAGGTCATGATCATGATGTTTCTATTATGATAATGACTAACACTGAGAACTTTGTTTTTTATGATTATTGAGGATGACAGAAAACCACCAGAGGCACTCGCAAATGATGAGTGGATAACATCTGGTTTGATAGAAATTAATATTTTGTCTTTGAAATTATAAGTTCAGTTGGAAACTTGTTATATATATTACATATACTCTGATGATATGTCAGTGGTTGCAGGAACATGTTAGTTGCTTGGCCGAATGACTCACATATGGGTGCTGGGGTTGTACAATTGGATCGAACAACATGGGAGGGGTGGAACAGTGTTCCTGATCTCACCCGCTAGCACTCTCGTCGTGACTTAGGCTGGAAAGGTCGAAATACCTTCGCCCTGAAGATCACGATGTCGTGAGGGCAGGTCCCAAATTTGGTTCGCTCACAAGGATTTTCTGGGGGGCGCACATCAAGACAGATTCCTTTATCCCCAGCACCATTAGTGTCACTATAGCAGGCAACTTACGAGATGATAGGGGTCTCTGTCGTTGCACATATAATTTCCCCTCGTAACCATTGGATACTTGAAGTGCAAGTGGTGTGGCACCCTTGGGATTTCAAGAGAAATTCTTGAAGGGCACGACCGACTTGGCACCCTTGGCATCAAGAATAAATTATTAGGCATGGCACCCTTGGAACTTCGAATGGAAGTTCTTGAAGGGCATGACCAACTTGACACCCTAGACATCATTAAATAAACTAATAAATATAATCAATATATGAAAATCCAACTATTCATATCAAGTGATATAGGATGTTAGAACCAAGGGAATTAAATCAAGAATAAAACTTAGGGTAAGGGAGGAATAGAAAGAGATAAAATATTTTCATGTGGCAAGAATCAACATAAGAATATTCATCTAAAAGGAAAATTGAAGTAGTTAGGGGACCAAATTTGAGACTTATCAATTAACTTCAGTAATAAACACAAATTAAGGAGTAAAAAGGGGGAATCAAGAGACAACTAGGAGAAGAAATAGAAAGCCTTGTTGGGTTGAGGGAAATATTATTTTTAAATGAATAATTAAGTAAATTATTTTTTGAGAGTCTTGATGAGAGGGTGACACATGGGTGGGTGAATAATCAAATTTTGGGTAATAAAAAAAATAATTATTTATGCATGAAATTCCAAGTGTCACCTAGGAAGCCTTCTATAAAAGAAGGGGAAATGGAAGGGAAAGGGACCTTTTTTTGACCCTATTGTTGGATGGAGGAGATTATGTCATTTTGAGTGGTTACGAGCTATAGTTGAGTTTGGTGGGATAGAGTATTATAGAGAGGGGACTCTTGAGCCAAGAGGGGGTCACCTCTATCAGTTAGCACATTCCTTCGTTGTACAACCCCATTGCAGCTCGGGGATCCGCGGGGAAGGAGAGTACCCAAGGAGTAGGATGGGAGGTCAACCGGTGGGTCATTACATTCAGATTAAGCACGACAACCTTCAGGCTTGGAGGTAGACGACAATAAGGGAGCTCAAGTAGCGACAAGTCAAGTTTGGTTCTCGTTCAAGGGTGAACGATATATGTGTTAGTTATATTTTTTTTTTAATTATGATGATTTCATTGTGCCTATAATCAAGTTAAATATATGTATGTGTTATGAAGTTAAATTGATGGACTTGATATATGTAATTTAATTTTACTGAGTTTCAAACTTGTATGATTATGGTTTCATTCCTAGTTACTATGTAAAATATATATATATATATTTAAAGCCTAGCGCTTATCTAGTAAATTATAGGGTTGGTCTCTACATGTGAGAGGGCTCCCCTTGAAGCGGAGGACTCCCCTTAAAGCCAAGTGACTTGTCTCAATACTACCCAAGTGGTCACAATTCAACTCTCACATAGGCTTAAATTTGGCTCTCCAACCGAACAAGAGTCTCTATGCACTCCCAGACCTAGAAAACCTAGATAAGGGAGAATAAGGAGTGCCAGCCTAAGTTGCTTAGAATGTAGAATCTTCAAGAAAAAGTTTCCCATAGGCCAAGAGAGAAGTTCCCATGCAACCAAGTATTATTTTCTAGCAAGATTTGAATTGCAAGGAAAGAATGAAAGTGAGATGAGGGTTTCAAATAACTATACTAAGGAATAGCTAAAGGATAAGAAAAATATGACTAGGGAACGAAGGGAGTGTTGATTAGAGAAAAATATTTTGAGAATGAATGTGGCATTACACACACGGTGATAGATTGAGAAGAGGTAGATCATAAGTATTCCTATTACAAATGGAAAAGTTGACATGCTAAAATGACATATCTGTTAGGCATAGAGTATGGAATATTTCCGAGCAATAATGAAGTTGGGTTGGCTTTGATACCATGTCAAACTAGGATGAGTAACTCCATTATATCATTTCTATGAATGTGAAATTAAATTTATACAATTAAGTGACTCTTCATTTAATTATCCAAGATTTTATTCATCTTTGTATTCTCCAAATTATTTACAAGGACAAAGATCTTGAAAGATTATGTCCAACAAACTCCAAAACTAAATTGTGTTCATATATAATTTTGTTTTCTTTTTTCATGTAACCAAGCAATGTAGCCTCTAGCCTATAAGGAAGGGTAAGATACTCTTCAAGTTCCAAGTCCATTCAACAAGGCTCAAATGCATTACAATAATATACTCAATATGAGTTCCATATCTCACTCATGAGAATTGAAATTGGGTGGGGAGGATAACAATCACTCCTCCTAACCACCCAAGATAAACCCAATTGAATTTTTATGTACTTGTATTGCAAACATGTACTCAAACTTTATGCTTGATAATTCCATAATAGATGCCTTCAATTGCTCTAGCCAACAATGGCACAAAAGTGGGGATTCGTGCCACTTAATAAGCCAAATGGGTGTCTCTTGACCTTCCTGCTAAGCTTTAAAATCAATGGCTAAGATTTGATCTAAGATTTGATCTTAGCCCCTCGTGATCCAATGTCTATGTTTTAATATTTCATTGATTTCACTTAATGTATACTTTATCTCATGACTTTATATCTCATAAATTCAATTTATTTCCCAAGTCACTTTAGGATATTATCCCACATGCTAGCCCCAAGCCAATGTGGAAGACACTTATCCTAGCTAACTTTAACAAGCACCACACCAATGATGGAGATGAGAGAATGAATCTCAGTCCAATGATTTCTCCTTGCAAATATCACTCTCGAAATCAAAATTATGTTCTGTGTTTTTTCGAATGTTGATGGAGATCATAAAAGCCTTGGATACCTTAGTTCAAGTGGGTGCAAGGATTCAATGATTAAGTTTAAGGAATATTCTCAAATAAAGATATTCCATCCTTTGAATGAGGAAATACAAAGATTCTCCCGAAGTTGTGTCCTATGGTTGTAACTGGGTAAGGTTTGGTATTTCCCTCTAGATCTTGTGGGATTTTATTACAATAATATACTATGTCAAACTAGGATGAGTAACTCCACTATATCATTTCTATGAATGTGAAATTAAATTTATACAATTAAGTGACTCTTCATTTAATTATCCAATATTTTATTCATCTTTGTATTCTCCAAATTATTTACAAGGACGAAGATCTTGAAAGATTATGTCCAGCAAACTCCAAAACTAAATTATGTTCATATATACTTTTGTTTTATTTTTTCATGTAACCAAGCAATGTAGCCTCTAGCCTATAAGGAAGGGTAAGATATTCTTCAAGTTCCAAGTCCATTCAATAAGGCTCAAATCCATTACAATAATATACTCAATATGAGTTCCATATCTCACTCATGAGAATTGAAATTGGGTGGGGAGGATAACAATCACTCCTCCTAACCACCCAAGATAAACTCAATTGAATTTTTATGTACTTGTATTGCAAACATGTACTCAACCTTTATGCTTGATAATTCCATAATAGATGCCTTCAATTGCTCTAGCCAACAAGGGCACCACAAAACTAATACATAAACCACAATTAATGTTCTTCTATTAGCATAAATTACCCAATCTGCTTGGTTATCAATTGCGATGATCATAGCACATGTGGTAGTCAATGGTTCCCCATTGATATTTGAACTCTTCACAATGAATCAACAATGTTGACATAGAATGGGCATAAACATAGCAAAAATTCATAGTACTTATGTGATGTCCATCCTTGCACAAAACATTGCTAACATTAAGCTTCAAAACACACTTTGATACATGGTTATTTTTGTTTCTTCTTGCTTATATTTGATGTTTGGGCTCATCCATCTCAATAGTATTAAAATAAATTTCTCAATGTTCTCTCTCCGTGGTTGGTGATCGATCATTATAGATTTCTTAGTAAACTCCTCAATGTAATTCTCATTGATCTTCTCAAAATCTCAATTCGTAGGAAGTGATATACAACACTAAAGCCTTTGATTTCAAACTAACATGACAATCAAGCTTCATCAACCTTATGATTTTTTATCATCATCCATATACACCATCCCAATTATATATATAATCACCAAAAACTTATTACATAGGCTAACCTATATGTAGCGATCTATAGAGCTCTTCTCCAATATTTCCTCAAGTATGAATCTATCAATAACTTAATACCATTTCCTCAATTGGATTTCCTCAAACTTGTTTCTTTGGTTATCTTTCTCAAGTAACATCCCAACTAAATATTTTTCAAGGAAAAATGGTTGGTATTTGTAAGTAATGTTGATTGTTGCCACAAAGGGATTATAACTCATTTATTGATCATTTAATGTCCCATGGACTAATTCTTTGTCTTCAATATTGTTTCTAGTAGAGCTAAGTTGATATCTTATGTCCAACCTAACCATATGTGTTGTTATGGACCCATTTCCTTTAATGTTACACCAATTTTCCAAGTCACAAGGGCACAAAAGTGGGGAAACACATTCGAGGGACATGTGGAAGCAACCCCCAAATTATAGGGAATGTCATAAGGGATGGTGGGGCCTTTGACATTGGGGAGCCAACATGAAATACTAAAAAGTATAAATTTAAGTATATGAAACCGAAACATAATTTATTGAAATCTTATACATAACAATGTGCCAATTACATCCATTATTACATGTAAGAAAATTTGTTAGAATCAAAACCAGTCAAGGGTCCAACCAAAATTGATCTAAAACCAATAATTGAACCAGTCTACTAAAAAATACATAAAATATGTGATATATAAAGTGTGTTCATGTATATAACAAGTACCAAGTGTGAATGTGAGAAAAGGGCACTATATGTAAATATAATAAATATCCAAAATAAAATACATAGACATCAAGGCTCTAACTGGCCTTTAAAGTCCAAAAAACGCCATGCTACAACAAATAACTACATATCATCAAACTGTCGCTTACATTAGGTTCCTTATCATTAATATCATCCTTTACCTCCTTGTCACCCCTTTTCTTGTAACTTGATCCTCCATAGACATAAGTAAACACCATCCAATTTTGTCAAACTAACTAATCCAGACCTTCAAATATGGTAGAAAAAGCTTAACATGCTTAATGAATGATTTTGTGTTATGAACCAAATACTTAGAATATCATAAGAAACAAGAAATACACACCATGTACACAAATATGAGCATGGAGCACAACTCCAAGATGTGTAAAAGAGATAAGTTACACAATAGCTCCTTAAAACATAGGAGAAACTCCTCCAAATACCTCAATACATTCATACATCCAAATCACATATCCTCAATAATGACTACATGATCTCTATATATACTTATTCAACATTGCACTTGTGGCTCTTTTATAATTGGGTTGACCCTGTTACATGTACATTTGCACATTACATATACATTTAACCCCATACATGCCCCCATCTGGATTATATCATAGTACCTTCCAAAAATATTTATACTCAAAGTTTTGCAATTAAGGGTGTTGCAAGTGATAAAACCAAATAATAGGATTTACTTATATTCAGAATTTATTATTTCCATTGATAATGATCCATACATCCAAACTCAATTCTTTTTGGTGTTAATCCTTAATGGATGGTTGCTGCATAATTTTATTTCATTTGATTCATTGTAGTGTTGCCATGAATATCGACAAGTATTCCAATTTATTCCTTGATAATGTTGATATTGATCTTCTTATCTTCCATGAAATCTTTCCTGGTAATGATGATGTCAATATGGTTTCACATTTGATGGATTTCCTCTACTTTGCATACCCATTTCATCTATCTTATTTTCAAAGTCAACGGCCTCCTCTATCCTCTTTGCCTAAGTCTTTGATTTCTTTAGAAATGAAGACAATACCATCATATTTGATATGTGCATCCTCTATATAGAGTTCAACTTCTTCACGTATTTTATGGGACCTTGAATTTTGTCTTATTCTCAATTTGAAGCTACAATGTGACCCAATTAATCCAATTTTGAGGTCATTCAATTCTAGAATGTATTTATGATTTTACGTCAATTGTGTTTAGGGCTTCTCCAATCATCCTACAACTTTCCCCTTCAAGTCTTTCAATATCTTCATCCAAGATCCTTGCTTCTTCTTGATTTTCACAATACTTATTTTCTTCTTTCAACCTCTTCACCTCATCTAGTAGTTTGTTATTATGGTTTCAGAATCTACATATTTTTTCATATTTCTTCTTTACTTTTACCCTTGACCCACCATTTTCCCACGTGATGTGAAATCTATTATCTTAATCAAATCCTTTCCACCACTTGGAAGCTTCATCCTCAAAAGGAAATGTTTCCCAAAAAGGACTTGAAAAGGCTTCCTTTATCATCCTCACCCATTCTAAAGGATTGAGTTCATATTTATCTTCCTCTCTTGTAAATCTAGGTACTGTCATTGACACTTACGTGAGGTCAAACCCAAACTCTCAAATTAAAATTCAATATTTTACAAATAATTATTCAATATACATACTATCAATTTACTAATATAATCTCCTATATTTTCTCTTTCCAATGATTTTTGAATCACCTTTTTTCATACATGCCAATCAAAAGTTACAATAGTTTTGATTCAACATTCTTTTTAAAACCCTGTTTTGGAGTCTGTCCTTCTTACCAACTTTTCTTCTAGTGCATATTTTTCCTTCAACCCTTCTGAATCTAGAATTTCAGCCTATATTACTTTGGTGTATTATCTCTGCAATGCTATAGGTATGAACCAAATTTGATGTGCCAAGTGATAGTTATGGTAACTATTTCAAAAAAAATTGATTTTTTTAGCTATGGTAACCCTTTGAAAACTCTCATTAACATACTCTCAATTGAAAACTCTCGTTAACATACTCTCAATCATCCTTGTTCAACCTTGTGGGATGACTGAGTGGTTGGCACAATGGGGTGTTATCCACTTCACCCAATTTCAAATCCCATAGGGGGCATCTTTGGCCCCTTGTGAATAAGGCATAAGGCTCAAAGAGAAAGATTCCCCACCCTTGTGAAGTCTCGACTTTTGCTAAATAAAATGAACTTAAAAATACAATATATTCCAGCTTTGACAAGACATTTAAGTCTTAGAAAATTTTGGCTTACCTCCAAGTTTGGCCTTGGCAATTTTCAAATATTGGTTAGTTGTGATTGTTTCCCTCAAATATGTGGTTTGGTTTTCACTGTCATTGATGTCTCCACATATTTTGAGAGCATTTTGAATTGTCTGATAGTCATCTCTTCTATTTTTCCTTTGCTGAACATCTTTTATGAGACGATGGTTTTTGTTGTCTCTCTATTCTTGACAGACGTTTTCTTAAGCCAGTGATTCAAACCCGATACCCAGTTACAATCTCAAAAATTTATTTCCTCAAAATCCAATGCTTTCTCTCAATTTGTCGATGACCTCTTTCACTGTCTCTCCTTTAGCAGGTGGCTTTTACACTGACTCTCACTCTTTTCCACATCTTTTTTTTGAAAAAATGGAGTATTAGATGCTCTCTACTTTGGATCTACAGCATCCCCCTCCAACTCCATTCCTCAGGATCTCAACAATTCTCGTGGCTCTCATAACATATTGGTATTCAGGAGCGCACAAGCACAAGAAAACGAGATAATTTCCCCATTAAACCATGTTGAATTCATGTCGTAGAGGAATACATAATTATAGAAAAAAAAATGTCCAAAAACTGAGACCAATGAAAATGGGTATTGCATATTTATTATAGTCCAAGTCCTCCAACCATACAAGTTTATAGATTGAAATAAAGGCTACGTAGAAATTCTTGTGTTTCTGTTCCCAACAAGCCACATTCAAATTCTATTGCGAGTTGAATTTGCACAAATGCATGTTGTAGTAGTAGTGAACTTTTTGGCACTAAATGCAGATTTCCCTTAGTAACCTCAACGTTAAGGCAACGGTCCCATATGAGATCTTGCTAGTTGAGGCTGGAATGTTCCTGGTGGAGGCTTCAGCAATCATTCATTTGTTAAGTTATCTAAAAAGGTGGAAAATTGGAGGCACATCATTGGCCCAAGATGATTTCCACAAAGGAGCAATAGTGTAGGAATAAAACTTGGAGGCAACTAAATGACAAATGGATGAGCAAATGGGGAATTAATTGGCAAGATTGTCCTAATTCTAAAGAGGAGATAAAAAATTAGGTGTTTGAAAATTTCAAGAAAGACATGTGGGAAAAACAAGTTGGCAGAAAAAAATGATATATGTCAAAAACTTCAATCCATCACAATCGCATGAAGAAAAGACTTATTTAAGTGCTACAATCAAGGGAAACGCTAAAATTTTAATAGCACAACTAAGGACCGGATCTCACCATCTTAGGTGCGAGACAAGTAGATGGATAACCCCCAATGAAGAATGGGAAGAAAAAATTTGTACCTTTTGCAAGACAAGCACAGTTGAAACTGAATGGCACTTTATCATGGAATGTCCGGCTTATGAGGACATTCGTAATCAGTTCAAAAGTGGTCTAAATGTGGACAATTTGAGCACGTTGTTTGAGGAGGCAAGGCTTCACAAAATTGTGAATTTCTTGATCAAAATTCACAGCAAAAGGGTGGTTCTAGAGGGAAACTTGAGAGTGTGATGTCTTGTATGATGTGGAATGTGGGTCCCTTAGACCGTTGGCTCTCGTGGGCGTTATTAAAATATATCATATCATATCACATACCAAGCAACACCCTTCAATTTGGTGTCATGCTCCTTGAAGGCTCATTTATGACTCATACATGCAGGTTACAATGCAAAAGATGAGAGTTGTCACTTCTACGTCATAAATTCATCATTCATGTCTATATTTTTGTAAACTTCAGCAATCAAATCATTGTGTGGGGGTGTCATACACCAATTTGATGTCTAATTTGACCATGACCTTAATTATCATTATTTATGAAAATTAGCCAAAAATACAATAATAAATTCTTAAATTTATCATAAAGAAATCACTTAGTCTAAAGCACAAATTCCCCACTCCCATAGTGCACAACAAATGTTCTCATATGAACAAGTGGCAGGATATTGGCAGGGTATTTTGTATGTTCTCACTGATTGTCCTACCATGCGAGGGGCGCCTTTTATCTCTAACGTGGTCCCTTTTCTTTCATCGTAACTCAAGTACTTACGCCTCCACAGGTAATTTTCTTTTGATTAACATTTACATGGCTTATAACAGGTATGATGGAGATATCCTTAATGGAGCTTTATAGCAAGATGGACAAATAAGAAGTTATAATAATAAGAAAGCTAAATGTTCTCCACATAATCGAAAATAAAACACTTCAAAAAATCACCTATTACAATATCAAGTCTGTTGGAATGTAAGAAAGTAATTTGAGTAATATGTAAGTTAACTCTAAAATAACATGCGCAAGCTCTGGTCGTTTTAAGAATTTTAAATGATGAATTTTGATATGTTGTAGGTAAAAGATCATCATCTATTCATTCCATCTTCTTTATATATTAGCGTTTACAAGTATTTTCAGTAAAGCCCTCATTTAGTTCTAGCATGCAGTTTTTTATTTTTTAAGTGATGGTGAAACTCAGGGCTCAAAGGTAATTCTGTGCTTATTAGACACCCATGCACTCACTGTAGTTTGGGAGTTATGCACTGAGTGCTTATGAATTTCCGATCAAACAGTAGTTGTTGATTCTGTTGTATAACCAAGAAAAAATTATGAATTTTATGTCATTAATATATTGTCTGTAGATGTTTCAAGGCAATTAATTGACAGCTGCCATCAATTGCAATGTAGGAAAAAATGCAATGTGATTACAAGAATTTTCAAAGAAAAGGTTTGATGGACATGACGCATACTTGACATCGATCTCTGCAAACTTAGTGAAAAGCTCTGGTGATAACATATACAACACCACATGAAGGCCATTATTTGGAAACCACCCTGGAAGATGATGTGAAATTCATTTTTCATTATTCTTGAACCTCCGCATTTCTAATTGACACTAACAACAATTCCTGCCTTGTTTCCCCACATTAAAATTTAGAATGTAGCTGATTTCCCAACAATAAATTTTCTGATGGTCATCGGTGAGGTTTTTTCGTGGAACTTAACACTAAACAGCATGAGAATATTTCTGGTCAGCTGGAATCGATTTAGACGCATCCAGATGATTGAGCCTGCATGTCCCTAGAAGAAACTCAGGGAGCTCATCTTCAGTGTTTGCCTATATACAGAGCATAGTAAGTAAAGTCAGCTCTTTACATGTAGATTACATGAAAACCAAAATCATATAAATTCAGATGCAAAATATTTTCCAGATATAGCAGTACAACAGTGACTTCTGTACCTGTATCACAAAGGCCATTTCGATAACCAACTTACTCAGGTAGCCAAGCACTAGGTTAACGACACCCTTGGCTACTGAAGATGAACCGATATTAACATCCAGCTATAACAAAAGAAATAAAAGTTCAGGCACAATTACGAGCTGAGAAGATATGCAGATCAATAATGCTTCACCTAAAGTCCAGCTAAACACTAATAGTGCACATAAATTATGTTTTCATGCTAACTTGGAAATGGTTTTGGAACTTACCTCAAGATAGTTGCTTCCCCTAGGATAATTGATTTCTAGTGCTTGACCCACCAAACATGCAGTTTTGCCTACACTCTGCTTCACAATCCAGGAACCCTGAGAAACATAAACATCGTCAAACTAATGCCTGGACTGCAATTCACAAAAAATCCAACATTTTCATAATATAATCCACACGAGGTAACTTAGATATTTATCGACCTTAGCAATATGGGGAATGATTTTGAATCGTGAATTGCGATAAGCATCATCTCCTTTGACAAAATTTTCTAGCAAAGGAACATTTTCAATAGGACAATCCATCATGTAGTATAAGGCAAGAGAGTATGTTGTCGCACCTGGGACCTGGCAAGCAAAGAGCACTTGATGGTAGATTCATAGTTCCCTTCACAAAAATCTACATACCATGATTGTAAGAATGCAATACCTCATACACTTACCTGGATATTTACAACAAAATAAAATTCTTTGCCACCCTGAGATGCTCTCCTCTGTCAGCAGATAAGTTGACATATTCATATCAAACCAACATGTAGTAAATAAGCATAATGCAGCGTAATACACAAAAATCTTAACTACTGAAATTAAAATATCGTAATTAACAAAAAAACAGTTCCAAAAGGAAGCCATCATTATAAACTAAGCAAGTTGGTGATGCCACCTAAGGAATATACAAGCTTCACGTTAGTGATGTGTTCCTTCCTCTCTAAAATATATTATCATCTCTCAAATATATTAATTCTGACCAAAATATACAAATAGATGTTACTGCTTAAATTGAAAGTATTTTCTGATTTTTTAAAGGAACATTTTGTTAAGTTACTCTTTACAAAATAGTGACCTCTGCAAAATACTACAAAACCATGGAAAACATTATGAAAATTATGTGCTTAGCAGGGGCAATAAATATTTAAGAAGCATTATTTAACTAGCAACATTGAATAATCAAGAGCAGTGACATTATAAGAGCCTCTACAGCTTAGGCAGCTAAAGACTGGCTACACACTGGGGCATTACAATATTGCAATTTTTCCAAGTGCTTATGAGATATTGCAAAGGAATCAGAAACTTCAGCGATTTAGTCATTCGACTCATTCCATATCAAATATTGGTAAGGAAGTCTTCCATTTTATTAGGAGATAGAAGCAATCATTTGCATTGTAAGGTCCTGCAATTAATATTTAGAGAGCAAAAACTCTTAAGCAGTGATTGACCTTTACCTGAATAAAGCATTCTGGGCGACCAGCAAGATTGTCCTCTCGCTTATCAGACCTGAGCCAGTCTGCTGCAACCATACGCATCAAGGTATCCTTTGCCTTAATCTGAACAACAGATGCACAGTTAACATTCTCATGAGAAAGGCATTCTAAGAAACAAGCTTCCATATTGAAAAGCAAGTCATAGTGCAACTGCAGTTTTTGCAAATCTTAAGCAATCAAAGTAGAAGAATGAAGGTGCTAATATCGGAAGAAAAGATAACCAATAAAATTTGAAGAAACTATAGAGGAAAGATAGACATCTTCATTTGTAGCAACCATAATTTGATATTTGAGTATAGGCTCACAACAATAATACTTTTTGACGATCTTGCAAATAACTCTTGCCACGGATTAAAAATGTAGCTGGATCTGCAATGGCCCAGCTGCTTGGCAATGTACAAGCAGAGCTTTTGGGAAGTGTTGCTTCATAGCTAAGAAAATCTGCATCATCCAGCGCTCCAACTGTGTCCACTTGTGATCTTTTCTGAGCTGGTGAAAGGACATTCCATCATTTGCAGTTCCCATCAGACATGGTAAAAACAACTTCAATATAAAACAGAGCTGACAAGTTTATATGCCTTCAATTAAACTTTAAAATAACTTTCATCTGTGTATAAAACAAGACCAGTAACAGTTGTAACTTGTAGTACACCAGCATCTTCTAGACTTCACCATATATTGTCAAAGTAGCGATTTAAAGAACCATGCTTCTAATCTGGCACCCAAAAACATTTGTAATTTCACATGAAAGATATGTGTTACCTGCAGAAGCAAGCTCATGCAAGCGCTTGACAAATACTGCAGCTGTCGACAACCTATTCTGCCCTCCAGACTGGAACAGATAAAACAAAACAGATTGTAAGAGCAGATGCCTCGTTTAATTTATAGCAACCCTATCAAAAATACAAGCTAAATGACATTTCCTTGGAAAAGGCAAATGAATCGCCTTTTGACACAACCTCCTTTCTGGAGAAATTTTGGTCCTTGGGGATTTTTCTGATCTGAATATGCAGATGATGTTAAGAAAATTTGTAATATGGTAAACATATCAAAACATTTGGAGGCCCCAATCAACATAAGGACACTTCATTGAAAGACAGTCGGCAAAGGGTAAGAAAAGAACCCAGATGACTTGGACACCACCCAGATAAGATAAGATACTTTTATAAATGTCCAACGGATGACCACAAGTAGGTCAATCGGACTAAAGGTTACATCCAGTATGAGTACAATGTGGGAGTGCAAATGCAACTCCCAGAAAATGCCGAAGTTAGATCTAGGATAAAATGAAGTAAAGAAGGATTTAACATTAGAACAGCCTCATAAACATGTATATAGCTGGATCAAAGGCCCTGGTGATGTAGAAGACTAAGTGAATAAGTCCAGGTCTGGAGGTCAATGATGTCAAGAATGCATGAGTCTGATGGCCAACAGCAAGGGGGTTGACAGTGGCATTGGCTCGCTATCGGAGTCCCCTGGGTCCAACCAGGTGTCTGGCTGCACGATCCTCGGGGGGGCGGGGGGGGGGGGGATGTAGGAGTGAGGGATACTCCTAGCATTCAAGGCCGAAGGAAAGAAGCTTTGGATAAGTAATTAAACTTTGATGGTGCAGCTAGAGGTAACCCTGGACCTGCAGGTGCAGGAGGGGTGGTCAGAGATAGGGAGGATAGAACCTTAGGGATATACTTCAGATTCCTAGGATAAGACAGAAACCATCAAGCTAAGATAGAGACACATGTTGAAGGTATCAAACTGTGTCTTAACTGTGGAATCCAGAGTATCAAGATTGTTGGTGATTCAAAACTACTTATAGACCTGCTACTAAACAATACAAGACAAAGTTCTTGGTTTATCCAAAATAAAAATTAATGCAGGTAACATAGGCAATGGCTAGTAGAAATGTTGCTCATGGTCGAGCCAGAATACCAGCCAAGTTGCCTGACCAGCTCACCAATGGAGGACTTGATAAGAAACAGGACCTGTGGATGATGGAAATATGTATAACAGGCTAAGGTAATCAAAAGGGTGGAAGGCTGAGTTATTTCAAATCCTAATCCCCTAGCTTAACCCCACAGACCCCCTACCACCCAGCATTTACCCATTCCCCTTCAACCTTTGGAATGGGATGCCATGTATCATTAATGTACAGGAGTTATTGCATATTAATGGCAGAATAGGAACCATCTTTGAAGTATGGATCATCCTGCCATCTGATGTCTTCGCATCAGACCTTATTCATTGCAAACCACCCTATCATCCTCCCAAGTGCAGGCATTCCCCTCGAGCGCTGTATGGATTTCAGTCTGTCCCAAATCCTGTCGTGAGGAGAACCATGGTGGTGGGAATTCAGGATAGGTGGAGAGGCAGCAAAACCCACTAGAAATTGAACTCAAACAGCTGGAGGAGGGAAAAGAGTTATGTGGGGAGATGCCGGCCGCAGGTTAGAAGCAATAGAGTACTTTCCAAAGGAAGACAGAGAGGATATTGAAGACAGTCTAGCAACGATGAGGAACAAGATGTGTCAAGCAATGTCAGTCTTTCACAACCTGGACCTAAAGATGGAGCTCTTGGGAAAACTTGTAGAGGATAAATCTGATGATATGAGTAAGATAATCTAGCAGCTGAAGTCCAAAGTCAAGAATGAAACCCTGGTCATCAACAAGAAGTTTTATTGGATTACGTGAACCAGGGAATTAATGGTCCTTAGATTAGAAAGATCCTCTGGAACCTAGCAAATTTGGAGGACACAATATCATGTTATATTGAGACCGCCCCTGGAGACTCTACATAAAGGCAACTCTCCGTTCTATACATGGAGGAAAATCCCATTGAAAAAAACCATATCGTCAGTCGGTCAGAAAAACCACCATTATCCAGATATATTCAAGTTTGTTAAGGGCTTATCTGTTTGTCAGGTATTATCATTTCATATGGTCAAAGTTCTCTGTCTGTGTCAACCAATAAGATTAGTAGTAAAACTTATATATATTTTGGTTTCATGCAGTATCAGAACTCGAGGTCATATTTTAAACGAATGCCAGTAAAGTTGGCGTTTGTTGAGGCTTACTAACCTCCCCTCTGTTTTCAATTGGTATCTGTGATAAGGGAAGTTCAATTTATGCTTCTTGGATTGCACTACATAACACCTCCACAGATGAATATATAAAAATATAAATTTATTCTTCTAGCTTAAAGAAATAAAGACAAACAAAATTTGCATAATTAAAAATGGTATTTGCATGTTCAAACAATCTAAGTTCAGCTCTGTTGCGAAGGCACGGATCCCAAGATTGGCACAACTCATTCTCAAAGTTCCCTTGGTTCCTTAACCAGGGCAGTCGGTATGAAACACTCCTAATTGTTAATAGCAGCATCAAGGGAGTCGAGAGTGTTCAAGGAGTTCCCAACCCAAAACACTCCCGTTCCAGTAGCCCCTCCGGTTGCACTGATGACCATCGAGAGCTTCCCAACCCATCGAAGAGCTTTCATATGCTCCTTGATAGGTTGTGATGCGGGAGCGTCACTGGGGATCGAGCAATCCCTCATCAACCATAAAAAATTGTGATTCTGTTAGTTTCCCAGTTTTTGTTCAAAGTCTGTTTACATCTGTAGCCATAGAAAAAATAACCAACGCCAAATAATGGATTAATGCTAGGCAACTGGGCTCATTTGATAGTCCACAAAGTCAACAATTAACTGTTAGAGCCTTCGCGATTGAACGCATCATTTGTCTAGAGTGCGGAGTTAGAGTGGAGCGTGGAAGTGTAGAGTCAAAGGTAGAATGGGGTGAAACTTGAAAGTGTCAAAAGTAGAATGGGGTAGAGTCAAAAATAGAATGGGGTGAGAGGAAGCGAACGTGAAGTGCGGAGAAGCCGACAAGGAGACAACATATCCTCCCGCATCCTACTCTCCGCGTCGCTAGTAAGACTAAGTGATCTAGGGCAGGGGGAAAGGGTAAGAAGTTTAGTAACGGGTATGGACCTCAACCCCGATTTATAAAATAAAAGAAAATGTTGAATGACAAAATTGCACAAGGTTCATCTGATGGTTTAAAGATTGACACGTATCATTTCAAGACTTTTGGAGGAGTTCGAAATCACCCAAAGTACCCTGGAATTCTGAAGACACGTCGCAGAGTGTGTGGCCACAATTGGGCTGTCTAGACGTTGCAATAGATTGTGCGCGTAGTATTTCAAGGGTGTTGATATTAATAGCTTGACCAACAAGCGGAAAGGAGGTAATCCAGGATGATTCGAGGGTCGATCGATATTCGAATTATTTGCAACGAGGATGTTAGATGGTGCTAGAAAGACATTGAAACCTCTTTGATTGCATTTGGCTCCCATTGATCCTATTTAGGTCCAAGGGTTTGTTCAATTGATTTGCTTAAAAGAACTATTGTGTGATTCATTCAAGGTACGCATGCGATTTCTCCGGATACAAGTGTTCGAGTTCCGATGTGTGCTTGCTTTGACAAGAGAGTGGCAGGCTTGCGTCAATTGGCATCAGAGCATGTTGTTCCCGTGTCGTGGCATGATTCGAATACGAGAGAATATTGAGGAGAATCATTGAAGAAGCTATTCCAATGAAGAAGTTGGATAGAATTGCTTGTTGCAAGTCAATAGCGGATCTTTTAATTGAAGAAATTCGTAAATATCCGATTGGGAAGAGTTGCCAGTGGGTGGCATGGCACACGGAGTAGGAAGAGGAACCATGAACATAGAGTTACAAGAACTCAAAAGACGAATTGAAGTATTGGAAATCAGACAACTAGAGTGATATGATCTCCGGCAAAATGTGTTCCAACCGCAGTGCTAGGGCTTTGGCCAAAAACTTGCAAGAGATATTGAGCAAGGTTACACGCCACCGGTTAACGACAATCTCAGTGTCCAAGAGTGGGAGATAAACTTGATGTAAAAGAATGCTCAGAATAAGAACCTGAAGACGAAGAACAAAAATAACCCAGAAGCTGAATTGGGGGTGCAATTGATAAAATTTCTAAAGAAAGAGGACATGCAAGATTTGAAGTTGCCAATTACGATGGCAGTTTGAAGGCAAAAACATTGGAAGATTGGATTGTAGAAATTGAGCAGTATTTCGAATATGAAAAAGCAAAATACCCTTGTAGAGAAAAAGCCATTGCCACGAAGTTGAAGGGACACACCACGTTATGGTGGTACTTCATACAAAATGATTAATCTCAAGACCAAGAAAGAGGAAATTTGCACTTGGAAGAAGATGGTGAGTAAATTGAGGGAGAAATGCTCACCAACAAACCTTGTATAGGCACGTGCAGAGTCTGAGACTGATACACAAGTGTTTGAGAATACACAGAAGAATTTTCATTTTGGTCCGACATTTTTATTTTGGGCAAGAAGCTTTTCAAACTGCTCTGAAGGTAAAGGAGAAGTTCATGAGAATACAACAAAGTTCTAGAGGTAGAGGAACAAGAGGCAGAGTAGCAACTGGGAGAGGACAGAGAAATGCAAGGAATGATGAAGAGGCAGGCACCAGGATTCAAACTGCAAGAGGAGGCGAGAATGTTGGCAGAGGCTGAGGTGGTAGATTCAATAGCACATGTTTAAAATGTCGCACGCAAGGTCATGCAAGCAGAGTAATTTAAAAGTTCAACAAGAGCAAGTAGAAGAAGCAAATCGGTGAAAAAAATGAACTTACACGAAAGGAAAACCAACTGCAAGATTCGAGGTAAAGAATTGTGATTTGATTGTTTATCATGGTAATATTGAAAATTTGGTTTCCACAAAATGAATTCTAAAGTTGAAGTTAAAATGTACACCCCATCCACGTGCCTATACAGTGTCATGGCTGCCAAGAAGTCATCAAACTGTCCCTTAACAATGCTTGTTGATTTTTAACATAGGAGATTATAAGGATCAAACTGTGTGTAATTTTCCCATGGATTCTTGTCATGTACTTTTAGGTGGTACATTCACAATATGATAGGAATATTTTCAATGATGGGAAGAACACTCATAAGTTCTTGTGAAGGACGGAAGAACTTTTAGATTGCTTCCCATGATGGAGGAAGTTTGGAGAAAGTAGCAGTAAGGTGATGATTTGCCAGCCAAAAAATTCTTGAAGTAGGAAACAAATTCAAAATATTGTTGCCAAAGGGTAGTCATGGAGAAGAAGAAAATTTGTCCCTAAGTAAAAGAGTTGTTGAAAGGTTATGAGGAGACAATCTCAGTGGATCTGCTATTGAGATTACCACCTATGAGGTGTATTTATCATCAAATTGATTTGATACCTGGTCGATGTTTGCCAAACATGGCACCACATAGAATGATACCATCAGAAAGTGAGGAGGTGTATAGACAAGTCCAAGAGTTGGACAAAGATTTGCTCAAAAAAGTTAGAGCCCTTTCATCACTGGTAGCACTGATGAAAGGAGGAGAATGGAGTATGCATATCGACTCCAGAGCAATAACCAAGATTACCAGTAAGTATAGATTTCCCTTATGAAGGATGGATTATTAGAGTGGGTACCAAATTCTTTTCAAAAAATGACCTAAAGAGTGGTTATCATCAAATCAGAACTAGAGGTGGACATGAATGAAGTTGGCCTGGACATGAATGAAGTTGGCCTTCAAGACAAAGAAGGGTTTGTGTGAATGATTGATTGGTAGGTTGACCAATGCACCCAGTAATTTCATGAAACTAATGAATGAAGTACCAAAACCTATCTGTGGTGAATTTGTTGTTGATTACCTTGATGATCTATTGATTTTCAGCAGAACAAAAGAGAAGCATATGATGCATCTGCAATGAGTTTTAAAGCAGCTTAAGAAGGAGAAGTTGCTGACTTCTCTTAAGAAATATTTATTTTACAACAGAGTTCGTTAAAGAAAAGGGTCAAAGCTATTGCTGATTGGCCTACACCCAGAAGTACCTTTGAGGTAACAAGTTTCCATGGTTTGTGAAGATTTTATAGAAAGTTTGTGAGGAAGTTCAATGGTATTTGTGCACCATTGACTGAGTGCATGGAATGGTAGTTTTCAATGGACTGCAATGACACAAGTTTTGAATTTTGAAAAAGAAAATTACAGAGCAGCCAGTGTCAACATTGCCAGACTTCAGTAAAGTGTTTCAAGTTGATTGTGACGCAAATAGAACAATCATTGGAGCAATTTTGACTGAGGAAGGTAAACCTATTGATTTCTTTGGTGAAAATTTGAATGATGCTCAACAAAAGTATTTAATGTATAATTATGAATTCTATACCATTATTCAAGCCTTCAAGTAGTGGAGACATTACTTGTTGCCAAGGAGTTTGTCTTATATACTGACCATCAAGTGCTGTTGTATACAACTAGTTATGAATTATACACCATTATTCAAGCCTTGAAGAACTGGGGACATTACTTGTTTCCAAGGAGCTTGTCTTATGTACTGAGCATCAAGTGTTGTTGTATACAAATAGTCAAGTTGAATCAAAGACATGAAATGGGTTAAATTTCTGCAAAGTTACTCTTTTGTCTTGAAGCCTAAGCATCGAGAGTCAAATAGAATGGTCGGTGCATTGAGTAAGAGAGTTGCTTTACTGAACACCCTGTTTGTAGAAGTGGTTGCCTTGGATTGCGCAAAAGCACTCTACAAGGAATATGCAGGTTTTGCAACTGCATGAAGAGCCTGCAAAGAACCTTGGGGCATGGACAGGACACTGTATTTGGAGATTCTTGTTCAAAAAGGATTTTTGTTCAAGAATAAAAAATTGTCCTGAGAGGTACAATGAAAGAGAACATCTTTAGAGAGTTGCACGGAGATGGGTTAGGAAGGCACTTTGTTATGAATAAAACCAGACCAATGGTAGAGGAGAGATACTATTGCCATGGTATAACTAGAGATTTGTATAAATGAGTAGAAAGTTGTAGAATTTGTCAACTTGCAAATGGCAGAAGTAAGAACACATTTTAGAACTTAGAATAACCCACTGCTAATACCTGAGAGACAGTGGGAAGATATTAACCCGGAATTTGTTCTTGTATTATCCAAAACATAGAGAGGTCAAAATTCTATTTTTATAGTAGTGGATAGATATTCCAAATTGAAGCATTCCATCCCATGCAAAAAGACTAGAGATGCCACAAACATTGTTGTATTATTCTTTAAGGAGATTGTTAGATTGTTGATGTATGTAGCTTGGGCAGGTACTTCTGCACAAGCCTAAGTGTCTAGGTGTGCAGAAGTCACCCTTAGACACTTGCTCTAGTGTGAGCAAGTTGTTTTTGACTTAACCTAAGTTAGAATTAGGAAAAACACGTAATTCGTATGTTGGCTTATTGAGCTAAAGTAAATTTAGGAAAAGTAAATTATTTAATTGATTATGTTTTAATCTCACTACTTGACCTCAAGTGAGGCAAGATTTAATCTTAGTCGTCAATCACTTTGGAAATTAGGGTTAGCTCAATTTAAAGTTATAAAACCAGGGCTAAGGAGAAGGAGAAGACACCTTACAATGGAAAAATATTGAGAGAGGCATCTCAACGTGTGTGTCAGGTCCGAGGAAGGGGGCAGCAAGGAGACCCAGATTAGCCAAGGAGGGCTTGATCAACTGGATCAAATCCAGTTGTTGTATGTAATTCTTTAGTTGGGCCATTTTCCTAGGAAGGGATGCCATGTAAGTTTTGAAATCTTTTAATGAAGAACTTTTATTGGATAGAATTTGTTGTGTCATTTTTCGCGATTGAGATTGGTAAATTTTGCTTTCGTTTAATTTTTGTGTTAATGAACCCAGTTGTGCATTTAATCAGTTGATTGTTAATCCGCTAGGAATTAACTGATGGGTGTTAGGTTTGTAGGAATTCTGACATGGTATCATAGCGAAAACTCTGGAGAGTACCGACCTCTAAATCATAGGTGCCAAGTTTGTACGGGATCGTCAAGGTTGGATTTGGCCACGATTGTATAAGTAGATTCTTTATTTTTTAAAGAAAGGCTAAAGAAATCAGCTGTATAGTTCCATTGAAGTAAATTTTTTAAGAAGGGGAAAACTTTTTTTTTTGGCTGAAATAAAGATAAATGAAAAAAATGAAAAAAAAGGAAAGGGGGATTGATGTCTAGTGGCCTACAACTACCCAGTTGCCAACAAAGTTCGTTGGGGCCAACAAATTGAGGGCGACAATCACGAACCCTAGTGGCCGACAACAGTGGGCTACAAAGGTTGAGGCAACAACAATGCAAGGTTCAAATATGTGTGCATGGTGCCACCATCGAGACTAAGACAGGTTGTTGTAGGACATGGTTGAGCAATTGTCGGGTAGACGAGCCATAACAGGGAACAACGTGTTGAAAAGTGTAACTAGGTCGGTCTTCATATTGATTATATAATTATGTATTTTATGTAAATAAGACAAAGATAATAAAATGTATATTGGTTGGACTTGCTACATGGGTTTCATGAGCAAGCTTTTATCTTAGGTTAATAGACTTCTTCTTGATGTCTATCTAGGGTTGTCTTCTGGTCATAAATATAATTAAGTGTCATGTATATGAAGTGTCTAGACTAAAGAAAATGCTCCAAGACCCTTGTCATGAAACCATGAAGAAATGACTCCTATATGATGCTCTAAGCTACACTCATAACGCTGGATTACAAGTCCTTCATGTCAGCCTATGAACAGAAGTAGAAGTCAGCTTAAATACAGTGGTGAAGTCGGCCTACCAGATTGTTGTAGGGTTAGCCTAAAAGCTGAATCGAAGCACTATATATACACTCGGTATGTGGCTCATTCAAGGTTAAGTTTTTCAGTGATCTCTGCAATAATAGGTGCGGGCTTTCTCAGTAAAACAGTGCGTAATATACCTAATAAGAAGTGCGGACAATACATGAAATGCAGTGCGGATCACTCTGAATTTGTGCGGATACTAGAAGGGATTCAAGTGCGGAATTCTGTAAGGGTTTAGTACAAATTAAAAGGTCAACACTGTCTACCAAAGAACTCGCATCAATTTGACATGAACAAAAGTGCAAATTCTCTGTGCGTGAACAATGACTATATGCGGATTGGTGGATAAACAAGATTGCAGATTCCTATGTAGAAAGACAATGACTATATGTTGATTAATGAACAGACAGGAGTGTGGGTTTCTCTGTGGATAACAATGACTATATGCGGATTGGTGGACAAACAAGATTGCGGATTACTATGTGGAAAAACAATAACTATATGCAGTCTAGTGAACTAACAGAAGTGTGAATTACAGGCAATATGTCAAGTTATGAATATAGATCAGTATGAGTAGCATTCAAATGTCATGGACTAATTATAAAGTTATAAGGGTTATTGCAAAATGAGAAAAGTGGAAGGTAAATCTGTGATTTACCTTCCTAATCACAGTCAACAAGAGAAAGTAGTATACCTTCAGTCTCAAAGATATGTGAAGTAAAAGTTAAGATCTATAATGATCTTTGAAGATAAAATTAGAGACCGAGATCTCTACTGTTGGTGCAGGACAGTGCAAGTTGGTGCAAGAAGAGAAGGATCAGCATTGAAAGGTGTCTAAGGAGCAGTGAAAAGATCTAGGAAGCATATCTAAGTCAAGGGTCCGAGTCTTGGTCATGGTACTTGTCATTTGAAGATATATAAGAAGAATTCTTTGCGGGTTTTCCTCTCCAAGAGGGAGAGGTTTTGCCTTGGCTCTAGGAGCCTAATTTTGTGTCTTGTGTATTTTGATAATTGACTTGATGAAAGAATAAACAAGATAACGAAGAGAAGACATAAGTAACTCGAGTAAGCTCACAAGTAATTATCAAGAAGAGAATTTTGAATTATTCATTAGCCCTCCAAATTCTCAACATGGTATCAAAGCTAAGGTGCTAGAAAGGGCATAGAGACACTCAAGGATCAGATTTCATGGAAGGCATCAAAGCAAGGTGAAAGATTGAATAATCAAAACCAACGAAGGAAGTCTACACAGCAGTTAGGATCTTTGTATTAATGAACAACATTGGATCACAATATACAAAGCAAGGATCTGATTAGAAGAAAGGTCAGTCTTCCATAGTGAAAGAAATAAGACAGTTTGGACTTAAAGACAGTTTTATAGTACCATCTTAAATGTGCCAGCTATTCATTGCCATCTCAAAGTATTGCCATTAAAAGCTTCAAGGAAAGTTACCTATCATCCTTGATCTTTCAAGGAAGCAGCAGAACATCCTCATCAATCACCATCAAAAGGGACGCCAGATCTAAAAGCTTTGACATCATAAAAGGAGCAATCTCCTTCTTTGAAGGAATTTTCATTTGGAAGAAAACCATTCAAAGGAAGCTTCAACCATCTTCAAAGCATAGTATTAAAAAACCCGTCGAGTCAAACCAAAAACCGGTCAAAAAACTTGGTTAGCAAGCCCTCTTCGCACAATTTTTCGGTCAAACCGGTGCTAACCGGTCAGTTTAGTAATAAACCAGTCGGTTCTGTCCTTAACCGATTGGTCAACAGCCACCTACGCAAAGGGACCCACAGACGGTATTTTGTGGGGTTTGGGGTTGTTTTGGAAGGAAGAGGAGGGTTGTTTCCCTCCAAAAACACCCTCCCCAATCCTTTATAAGCTGGGGCAACCTCTCATTTGTTTCACACCACTCATTTGGAGCCTTTATGAATTTGATTAAGAGCTTGGAGAGTGTTGAGTTTTTGTTGGAGTAGTGGAACAACATAGAGTTTGAGCTAAGTAGAGCCATCATAACTCCAAAAGCCAATGATACTGCATGGGCTCATTGTGATATGATTGATGGAAAAATGATCCGCAAATATTGCCAAAAATCTATTGCAGGAGGGGTATTTACAGGTTCAAGCAACACTTGGCTGGGATAGGAGGCCATGTAAAGCCATGTGGAGCACAAAATGAAGTAATAGGGCATATTAGGGCAAAATACCTTCAGAAGTTTGAGACTCAAGTCACTGAACCAATAGAGAAGTTTGTGACTCGAGCAATTACAAATTTTGGCAGTCGAGACTCAACCAACTGAGTTTGATCATGATGAGAAGTTTCAAGTGATAATGTTGATCACTAATATCATATATGTAGACAGTAGATTTGTAGTAGACTGTAGGCCAATGGCCGCATAGCTTGTAGCATTGTTTTTGGACTTTATGGGCCATCTGGAGCCTCATTGCTTATGTATTTGTTCGATGATATGTATTGTACTCGGTGCCATTTTGATATATTCACCTTTACATGGTATATAAATGAGCAAACTTTGCATATTTTGTCTCTATGTGCTTGGAATCATGGTTGCCAATCTTAAAAATAGTTTTTTTTATTAAAAATTAATTATTTAATGTATTTTTTTAAAACCGGTTCGTTTAGACTTGACCAGTACCGGTTAGACCGATTCCGGTCAAAAACCCGATTCATTAGGTCCATCGGTCCGATCACTGATTCCGGTTTTTAATACTATGCTTCAAAGTAATCAAGCTGATAGAAGAAGATAAGAATCTACTCAAGTAAGTATATCTATGACTTTATATGAATCTATTAAAATGTCTCCTTTGCCAAGAAAGAAACAAATTGTTTGGGGTTTCAAACTCTATTGCAACGAAGACAAGGACAATGAAATCATGCCAAATTCATGAAGGGAGATATAAGAGCCCAAAGGATTCTTACAGAATCATCCATAAAAGACTCTATCATCTCCGATGTACCAAATCTAAAATCATCAAAAGGAGTATATGAGAAATTGGTGGAGCTATTCTCTGTGAGTACTGCAGGAGAAGCCTCTCTGATCAACTGCAGGAACTAGGAGAAGTAATGTTTAACTCTAAGATGACAATAGTGGTGCTAAATGTTGTGCCAGAAGAATGGGGAAACTTCACTTCAGGATTATACGGGAAGATAGAAGCCACACCATTCCACGATTTAGGGCCTCTATGTAAAATAGAGGAAACAAGATTGAAAGCCAAAGCTGTTACAGGATCAAGTGAAGGGAATCAAGCCTTTGCAGCCATGTCCAAAAAGAAAGGAAGATTTGGTAAGTTTTGGTCCTCAGAGTAGAAGAAGAAATATGAACGAAGCACGATGCCTTGGATATGATGAACTTGGGCATTATTATAGAAATTGTCCTTAATCTGAAAAAGGACAAGAGAATTAGGGAATGAAGCTCTTCATTCTAGAGAAATTGCTACATGATGATGAGGTATGTATATATTTATATGTTGACATTGGATGCTATGAAGTCATGTCATATGGTTGCAGGAAATGAACTTATGCATTTAGAAGTATGATCTATGGAGGAGTATCTCTTGGTGCACCAAGAGATGAACTCAACATTATATTTATCCTCATGGAATATGATGTGGTTGTATATGAACGAGGAACTGGAAAATGTGTAAGTTCTTGGGAATGAAGAATGTGCAGAAAGGAAGAGATCATGAAATGCAACCATGTCAAGAGGCAGTTATCATCCGGAAGCCAAGAAGATATGACTAGGAGATCTCCTGGAGGATATGTAGACTATGACAGAAGTCTGGTAAAGAAGAATACCCTTGACAAAACATATCATTAGGAGATGTGTCAATCTGAATAAAAGATGCTGATGCCTATAGGAAGATGTCATGGTGAAAGATCGTCACTGAGGTAACTTTTGTTTTAAAAGTTCATATGTATATGTTTATCTGGATGAATTTGTGCAGGGTTGCTAATCAAGAGAAAGAATGTATGATCCTTGGAGATGATTCGAAGGAAAGCAACATGGCATAACAGTGGACCAGATATAAAATACTGATGAATCACTTTCTGATAGAGGACATGACTTGTGACTGAAAGTGATGAATGATTTGTGCCCTATGAAGCCAAAAAGTTGAAGATTCCTCAATATCGAAATCCATGACATCGAGGGGAGGAATTCTTCATGAGTAGCTAGATCGCTGCTGCAGGACCGTGGTTGAGAGGGAGCCTGGTGGTAAGTTTCTTACTTGGAAGAAACTTGAAGTATGTCCTTCCTGTGTTGAGAGGGAGTGACATATGTGATTCTCTATTACATGTGTCATGCACTAGACCAGGACTAACAACCGTAAGTCTTAGTGAAGGCCATGTGAAGAGAATGGATAGACACATCATTCTGGTCTTCACCTGGAAGACAGAATGGAGGATTGAGTAATCATATGGCATTCAATACTCTTTGAGAATGAGATAGGGAATTCAAGATAAGAGTAGTCGTGGACCGATATTCTTTGAGGGTTGGCTACCCAAGGGAAGAATAGTCCAAGAAGGTCATACTCTGGGAACACCTAGGTGGGGTATGTACCTTGGAGAGACAATGACTATGGTGTCTATTAGTCATGTGTCTCACCAGCATTGTAGCCCATTGTCTCGTTGAGAGATGGGGTTGTTAGTCAAGGCCTTGCACTAGGAAAATGTTGGTTGATATGATGCTATACAGATGCGATTACCAATCTGATTCTTCTTATGAGATTCTTCCATTTATAAGTGACTATACCTATGAATACCCCTTATTTAAGAGGGAGTGCTGAAAGTGTAGCTAGGTTGGTCTTCATATTGACTATATAATTATGTCTTCTATGTAAAAGAAGAAGACAAAGACAATAAAATGTATTGGCAGGTGTTTACAATTGGGTTTGGCTATAAGATTTTATCTAGGTTACACAGACTTCTTCGATGTCGGTCTAGGGTTGTGTCTTCCGGTCATAAATAATTGCGCTGCCAGCATATGTCTAGACTAAGAAAATGCTCCTGACCTTACTGAAAACCGTGAAGAAATGACTCTCGTATGATGCTCTAAGCTACACCAGAAGATTGATTACAAGTCTCAATGGCCACCTATGAACAAGTAGAAGTGCACGAACACAAGTAGGAAGTCGGCCTACCAGATTGTTGTAGGGTCGGCCTAAAAGCTGAATCGAAGCACTATATATACACTCGGTCTGCGGCTCATTCATGGTTAAGTTTTTCGGTGATCTCTGCAATAATAGGTGCGGGATTTCTCAGCAAAATAGTGCGTAATATACCTAATAAGAAGTGTGGACAATACATGAAATGCAGTGCGCATCACTCTGAATTTGTGCAGATACTAGAAGGGATTCAAGTGCAAAATTCTGTAAGGGTTTAGTACGAATTAAAAGGTCAACACTGTCTAACAAAGAACCCGCATCAATTTGACATGAACAAAAGTGCGAATTCTCTGTGCAGTGACAATGACTATATGTGGATTGGTGGATAAACAAGATTGAGGATTCCTATGTAGAAAGACAATGACTATGTTGATTAATGAACTGACAAGAGTGCGGGTTTCTCTGTGGATAACAATGACTATATGTGGATTGGTGGATAAACAAGATTGTGGATTAATGTGTGGAAAAACAGTGACTATATGCAGTCTAGTGAACTAACAGAAGTGCAAGTTACAGGCAATATGTCAAGTTATGAATACAGATCAGTATGAGTAGCATTCGGATATCATGGACTAATTATAATGTTATAAGGGTTATTGCAGAATGAGAAAAGCGGAAGGTAAATCTATGATTTACCTTCCTAATCACAGTCAACAAGAGAAAGTATTATACCTTCAGTCTCAAAGATATGTGAAGTAAAAGTTAAGATCTAGAATGATCTTTGAGGATAAACTTAGAGACTGAGATCTCTACCGTTGGTGCTGTATAGTGCAGGTTGGTGTAGGAAGAGAAAGATCAGCGTTGAAAGTTGTCTAAGGAGCAGTGACAAGATCTTGGAAGCATATCTAAGTCAAGAGTTTGAGTCTTGGTCATGGTACTTGTCATTTGAAGATCTATAAGAAGAATTCTTTGCAGGTTTTCCTCTCCAAGAGGGAGAGGTCTTGCCCTAGCTCTAGGAGCCTAATTTTGTGTCTTGTGTATTTTGATAATTGACTTAATGAAAGAATAAACAAGATAACGAAGAGAAGACATAAGTAACTCAAGTAAGCTCACAAGTAATTATGAAGAAGAGAATTTTGAATTAATCACTAGCCCTCCAAATTCTCAACACAACAATGGGGTGACAAAGGAGCTTAGGCGTAGGGAGATCATGGGACGTGTGCCGGAGGATGATCAAGTTGCAAATGGAGCCAAAGGAAGCCATAGAGATCTGAAAAAGGTAGACAACTCAGATAGAGTATGTGGAGGAGAGTCGAACCATTGCAGTCGACGGCTGCTAGAGTAACATATTGCGAAGTGAGTAACATATTTATTATAGTTTTTGGTGCAACATATGAGAAGTGTATATGTGGAATCTTTTGCAGATTTTATGCAAGATGTAAATACAATTCAAAGGATAGTTGCAACAAGGAAATTGGAAATACAACTAGAGGCCCGAGGGTAGTTAAGAAGCATAGAGAAGTGTTTGTAGGAGGGGATTTGGTGATGGAACACATACGAAAAGAGAGTTTTTCTAGAGGTACTTTTAACAAGTTAAAAGTTTAAGAAAATTAGACCGTGTAGAGTTCGGAGAAAGATTTCAAATATTTCCTACAAGTTAGAGCTACCAAAGGGATTGGATATTTCCCCACATTTAATGTTGCCAATCTATATGAGTACTAGTAGGTAGAGAAAATGATGAAGAAAGTGAAGTAAAGCAAGTGACTGGCTAGAGGGGATAGACTCAATAGAAGAACAACAAGAAATTGAGGAGATATTGGATGAAAGGGTTTCCAAGGCAATGAAAAGAAAAGTACACAAATGATATTTTAGTTTGATGGAAAGGTAGGAGTCCTAAAAGTGCATCGTGGATACTAGAGGATGATCGTGGTTAGATTTGGAAATCATCCCTATCTGAACAATTAGTGATTCCAAATCTATGACCAAAAAGTTCATAAAGTTTTAATCGAGGGTGTTTGATGCAAGAGCATCCCTGGATAATAGGATGAAGTTTTCTAGTTATTTTCCAACGTCTATTTGCATGTGTGGCTATTGGAAAACAACCAAGGCCAAATAAGGGATTTGGAACCTTCATGATTGAACACACTCTACATCACTAGTTGAGAGATGGAGTTAGAGTGGAGTGTGGAAGCAAGTGTGTATTCTGAAGGTAGAGACGAGACTCGGGAAAGGAATTAGATGTTGACGTTAGACCAAGGCTGCCAATGATGAGACAAGATTTCCTACAACATCCCACCCTCCCTTTGCATCATTAGCAAGACTAAGTGCTTTAGGGTGGGGAAAATGGAAAAAGGGTTCAGAAAAGGGTGTGAGCACCACCCCAATTTATAAAATGAATGAAAATGTTGAATGACAAAATTGCACTAGGATTGTCCGATGGTTTAAACATTGACACTTCAAATCCTTTTGGAACTTTTGGGGGAAGGTGGGAACGAAAGTTTCCAAAAACATTGAAATTAATGATATCAAGACGCATGGCAGGGTGTGTGGTAATAGATGGGCTACTTTGAATTTCTAATAGTTGAGTGGTTTGTATTCCAAGGGGATGAATACTAATAGCTCAACCAACAAGAGGAAAGGAGTCAGTCTAGGATGATTAGAGGTTTAAATGAAATTTGAATTGTTTGCGCCAAGTGTGTTGTATGGTAATAGAGAGAGATTGAGATATCTCCAAGTGCATTTGGCTCCCAATGATTGTATGTAGGCCCAATAGTTTTACCAATTGACTTGTATAAAAGAATTGTGCATGTTTCATTCATGCCCTATGTGTGATTCCTCCCTATGTCAGTGTTTGAGTTCTATTGTGTGATCCTTATCAAGTGAGACTCGGGCTTTCGTCAAGGTGAGAGCTTTTAGGATCTCCTACATGCATGGCCTCAATTTTGGATGTTGAAACATGCCTATAAAGGGCTTATTTCAATGTCCCATCAATAAATCTAGACCCATATTGGTCGCTAAACATGCTTGTGAATGGCTTATTTCAGCACCCAATCAGTGAAGTTGGACCCAATGGGTCCGCCTTATTATAAAAAAATTAATCATAAATTTTCATTTCGGGAAAATTATAAATCCATTTATAAAAATGCCCCACACCACCCTTTTTTATTCATTCTTCATTTATGCTTTGAGAGAGTGCCTCACAGTATCTTAGAGCTCTAAGACAATGAGAAGGTCTTGGAACATTTTTTAGAGTTTCATTGAATGGGACCAATGAGGGAAGCCAAAAATTTCTCAAACCATTGTTACAATGTCACTAGAGTGGACAATGGCGCTATGCTAGTTTCATGCACAACATATGTGACCATGGATTTCTAGGAAATATGTCAAAAAAGTGTGGGTTTCATGTGTAAAATATGTAGACAATAGGTTAGTTACCCACCCTTGAGCATGATTGTCCATGAAATTAAGGCATGCCATTGCTCAAACAAATGACGGTATCAAATGTGGCAATTTCACCATCAAGTAGACCATAATTGATGACTTGATTTGGGCATTTTCCAATTACGAACAATATTGTGACTTGTCATACTTCAAAATTGTTTTGGTCATGTTGAAATTTTGGATTATGTAATAGCTAACCTTTAAAATTACTTAAAAATTAATAAATTACTTACAAACCTCCTTTGGGCCTTGGATCAGCTGCCACACCACGTGGTAAATGCTAAGCCGACTGGGGCACATTGGTCTAAGTGTATCATCTTGAATAATGTGGGGCAATGAGCAAACTGATGAGGGTGTTCGAGGTGTCCACAGCATGAAATGATGCTCTGCACATGATGGGAGTCCCATGGCTCTCAACGCTTCACTCGGGGGTGTCAATATGATCCTTTGGTGGACTTAGGCCCCAATTAAGTTTCCCAACCCATGATGAAACCACCTTCCAATCACATATAATGTCCAGTGTTGCATCCTCACCATCAGGTATGATCATTCATTAGTGCATCTAAGTGAACCAAGCTTGTTAATCAAGGGAAAATCGAGACTTCATATGGGGCTTCCCTTCCAAATTTGGGGCTTTGATCTCGAAATAGTGTCACCTCCCTAGGTAGGAGTGGATGATCAACAAACCTATTAGGTGTTCCCAACCCCTAAGGGGAAAGACAAGTCCCTGGTACATCTTTCAATTGATAGGTGTCATGTGAATGATGATGAATGGATGGGGACACGGAGGTCTCAAGGCCAAATGCCATGGGTACAAGGATAGAAATAATGAGGGATGTCCACATATTGGGTATATAGATGTAGGAGGGAGAAGACATGGATACATGGGTTACTCCAACCTTTGTTTTTCCACCCCTCTTTATTTTTCTTTTGCCTTTTTTTTCTGTATATTACTGCTCGGGGCTCCAAGAAATGAGAGCATGTTGTGAATAACATGAAGCAGTTATTACCCCCTTAAGATGGGGCATTTCATCGCCCACCAGGGTTGGGATGTGCACGGGTTCCTTAATGATGTGGGGGCACTCATGGGGCCCTTGGAACCGAGGTGATGGCCATAATAATAAGGGGTAGAGTTCATGTTTGATTTTTTCCCATGTGCTATATTAAATGTCCCAGCCATCTTTTTCATTTTATAATATATTTTTTTCTTGTTTCTTGCTTATGGCCATGATATGCTTTTAATGTTCTTTTAGCTGCATCAACTTTCGGGGCAATGTTTCCAGGCTCGACCCAAATATGTGAAGAAGGGGAGGGACGGTGCCAGCGCCTTGTGGACCCAAAGAAGGAAAATGATGAAATAGGGCTTGTAATATGCGAAGGGGAGTAAAAAATGTGGAACGGGAAAACGAGACCATGTTATCAAAATTGGGGTTTCCCAAGTAGTGTCCTTCTTAAAACCATAGGTCAACATGGGAGATCCCACGAGACTAGGATTGAGAATTAACCCCCCATTTAAGGGGAGGGAACAAAACCACGGTCAAAGCCCTTCATTATTCCAAGTCACCCAATAATCCATGCCCAAAATGCCCAAGAAAAATAACCACAAGCACCCGATTTCACAATGAAAAACATACCATTTGGGTTGGATTGCCTGCCTTCTAACAAATGCTCTCGATCAATGGGCGAGAGGACATATGACTAATGCAAGGAGCAGAGTTCAAATGGCACAATATATCGGCTACATCGGTGGTTGTCAGGGGCTATTGGTTGTCCGCTGAAGAGATATCTAGGAGAAATTCTCCTGTGGGGTCACCCACTTTTGGTGGGTAACAAAGTTCATTGTATCTTGTCTTAGAAGTCCTAAGTCCTACCAAGGAAGCCTACCCTATGTTGGATTTATCTTTCAGTAAAATAAGGGAAATTGTTGCTAAGGTGACAATGGTAACACTTCCGACATTCCACTAGTTCTTGGCACCTTGCAAAGGCTTTCCAGTAAGGTGCTATATTTTGTGATAACATTTATACACCATTATTTTTTATAAATATCAAGTTAAACATTTAAAATTTATGGAATTGTGAGTTGTATTAATACATAACATGCAATTCTATCATGTATGTACCACAGTTAATTTCCTATGCATTTTTCATTTTTTCCTTTTTCTCTATACTTTTATATTTTGTATATTTATTTAACAGATATTTTTTCTGCTCCCAACTTATCGATTCCTAGAAAACCTGGGGGGAGCTTCTAGCCATCCCGGCATTTTCCCAATTCCCATGTTTTGGAAACTCATGCAATATAGATGTTCAACAGTCAATATTTTTTTTGTTTTGGATCTGTTTCTGGTGTGGAACTATTCAACCAAATGACCGATTTACAATAAGGCTGGATTTCATTTCACAATACTCTATGCATGGTCATCAGCATTTGTAAAAATTTATGTGAACAGTACATGCCTATTTCAAGGATAATATTGTAGTAACATTGGTAAGACAGACCAATTATGAGGCATGATGGACTCAAATAAACATTTTGAGAACACGTCCATGTCAACAGGCAATTTTGGTCCTCAATAGAAACTGTTTCATTTTGGTTTAGGGTGTTTTCTGCTTGAGCCAGAGGACTAAATCCAACAAAACAGTGAATTAAATTTTAATGAATTAGTCAAACACATTTTGGTGCAATCATGACTTGGTTGAACCGTCACTGGGGTCTGGACTCTGTACATCATAACTAAGAATGTACCATATTTTCCTTATCAAATATAAAGCAATTGCTTTCGAATAGTTCATGAGAAATAGCTTATTGCATTTTTTGTCAGTAAAGAACATAATGACCTAGTCATATTGGACTCTATTTTCAAAATTTCTAAAGTTATGCTGCCATGTTCTTAATACCTGGCACTTAGAAACTTGTTCATAATCTGGATACCCTTCAGTCTCTAAAAATTGTTCTGAGCACTGATCTGAATCTAGTGCAAGTGATCCATGGTTTGAGTCTTCTGGTGCATCAATGAATTCATCCATTGCATCACTAAATTGAAGGAATGAGCCAGCTGAATCATTTTCTTGAAGGAAAGTATCATGTACTTGCATTGTAACATCAGAGCTTTGTTCTTCTTCTGTCACTGGGCTTGTGTCCTCTTTTACATGTCTTCTGTCCATTTGCATTGTTGCATTTTCATTAATTAGCTCACACGATGATAACCCAGAACATGGATAATGTTCTAGTTTGGCCTTGAACATTTCCCTCATGGCTGTAAGAACAAAGATAAAAATTCACTTATTTTGTTCTCAAAACTGCTACTATTTAACTTCTGAAAGATGAAGCAAGATTCTTGAAGCTTTAAATTGTAGCAATACATTAATGTAAAAGATACCTGCAATGCGCCCAAGCATTTTAAGAGTTATATTCCTTTCACAGGAAGATAGTAAATTAGATTTCCAATATTTCCAATCTACAGCTAGCATGTGTTTCACAACTGCAGATGCATGTTCTTGGGGACGAGTCAATGGTGATATTACATATCCTCCACCTGCAAAAGACAAATTATAAATGCATATTTTCTATTCGTAAAATTTTTACTCTAGTTCTATTCCATAATCCATTGAAGGCTTGCATTCTGATCGTAAAATTTTTACTCTAGTTCTATTCCATTGAAGACGTGCATTACTTTTTATGCAGGCACGCACAAAGCCACGACACGGTGGACACTTCCTATGCTCCACAGAATGATAAAGTATCACTGCATCCAAAAAACAAGAATGATATTGCAGCATGAATGCATCGTATTTTGGAAATACGACTTAAGCCTTAACAGTTTCTCATTAGCTCAAAGCTTGAGGGCCTATACAAATTCATGCTTTCTGCTTTCTAATGTAGAAAAAATTTACCATAGGAGCCATCGTCCTCTCTTCTCCAGTAACGAAGCAGCAACAAATCTCTTGGTGTCAAACCCCTGTACTAAAACAAATATGACCCTTTTAACTAAGCACAATGGAACAACTTTTCAGTGCGATAAATATTCTTCATACCCTATTTGTAATCAAAGAGAATGTACCTAGGGTTTCTGATAAGATGTAAAATGAGCATACCAAGGAAGCCAGTTACTGTGGAACTGCTTGTGAACAATGTCTGTGTGACCATCCAAGTGCTCAATAACTTTACCACGGAGATAACAAAAATCCCACCTGCACAATTGGTTCACTGAGCTAAAAAATGAAATAGAATTCAAACTAAACAGCTAATATACTGTCCAAAGTAATGAACAGGGTAAATAAAAAATTACTCTAATCTCGAAGGTCCAAGAGCCATAACAGTCCCAAATATTGATTCACAGGTTGCATCCACAACACCAACTGCCATCACTGCTCGATGATCACCCCAGCACTGTGTAGACTATGCACAATTTAGCAGCCGAAGCATAGTTTGTCGAAATTTATCCAAATACAAGTAAAAAAAAATATACCTTGCTTCTAAATTCTCCATCTCTTGCCTCTTCAAATAATCGCAATCCTGCATGACATTTTTCCTCATCGTCACTTACAGAAGCAACTCAATTAACTAGTAGGAAGGAAAATACTAAAGATAAGGTAATCATTTCTCTTGCCATTCTCACAACCAAAAATTCTCCATGGTGAAGGTGCAACAACATCAGCTGTTGGCTGCATTATAGACAGCCATCCAGTCCAATCCCGTAAATCTACATACGACTCAAGAATTAGATTAATTTTTCTTCGGGGAAATTTTTGGAGAAAACATCTCAGTGAGCAACCAATTGAGAAACTAGAAAATAACAAAATCATTAAAATCCACAACTTAATGTCAACTATTAAAAATTTGATGAATATTTTTGCTGTACAGAATTAAGATTTTGTTTTTCATAAATAAAATGGACAAGTCTAAACATTCTAATTTTCGACTTTTTCTGGCAACCATCACCAGAATTCAGTTATGTAATTGTTGGTGAAAATGCAATTTTCCATTGCTTAAATTACATTTTTGAATCCATAAATGGATTCAGTTCCCTGACAAACCCTTATTGCACCAAGGTTGTGCAATCTCAATACCTCATATCTACGATTCCAGCAATTATTCTAAATTTTTGACCAGATTCTGGGCAAAATTGGTTGGAAAAATGTGCCCAAAAAAAATTAAAAACGTATAATATTTAGACTACTGCAAATAGAATTTACAACATCAATTTGTTAACCTTGGGGAAACTCAAAGCTACTTGTCCTAAATTTTGATGATTATTGGTAGGAATGAAAAGTAAGTTTGAACTACTGATTACTTGATGGGGATTGGAATTGCCAATAAGCAATCATAATTCGAATTCCATGGATCCTTTTCCCTTACATACCCAACGTCCCCTGAGCTCAAACATAGTTGTACTTGACAACAGTGACACTAGGCTCTATCAGCTAAATGGACTATATCTTGCAGCAATTCCTTTCAAAAATGCATAGATTTGAAAGAAAAAATTACTGGTAACTTATCTATTTTAAGTGCTCCATAAGCTATTGGATTCGAATGGAAATTATCTGATGGGATAATAAAAAAAAGGAAACTAAATAAACTGTCCTTGAGGCATCAAGAATGCTTGTTATATGTATAGTTTCTATTCAAGGTTGGAGAAACGGAACTAAAAATAGGAAACTAGATAAGATGTTGCTTTTTACCAGCAGTTGTTCTGAGGAGGGCAGACTCCTTTCTGGTACTAGACCTGTTAAATAAGAAAACCATGACAACAATTCATAAATTAAATGAATATATCATTAAGAAAGGCATATGGAAAAACTATAGGTGCCTTAGAATTCATAACGATGATGTCATATTTAAATGTGCCAAGTATTTCATCAAATATATATATATATATAATGAAGCAAGATCTAGTTGTAGATAACCTTTGCTTTATCTATTAGTTTGCCTCAATTCTAGTTCTCTGCATAATTTGGTTCAATTCTTTGGTTTATGGAACTTGATGACATTTTAAAATAAGAAATTTTATGCACCTCTGTCAGACAAAGCATTCTACCTTGCCAATGCTTTCCTATAAGCAACTGAATGAGTTTGTTTTTGAAAGTTAAAGATTGATGGCACACTTGGTGCTAGAAAGTAATAGAAGGTCCTTAGATAAAGTGACCATTCAGGCGGAGTAGATTAACATATATAAAAACGTGAGGTAAACAAACCTCTCAGACAACTACAAAACGACTCTTAAAATTCAATGCTCATACAATATTGCACAGTATGGACTCACTGCTTCTTTCTCTGATATAGAAGAAATGACAACTTGTCTGAAACAATTTCTAATAATTTTCAATCCAGAGACACCCAAAATGACCCCATTTAATAGTCTTGTGAAACCAAGAGATTTTAAGTTTTATTCAACTATTGTAGATACTCAAATTCTTAAAATATCTAGAATCTACTCTGGGAATACAACTTTCAAGGTTCTACATCTCCAAAATGCATTTCTGAGAGTTAAAAAAAAAAAGAAATCACCCAAATGATTTACTCAATGATCTTGCATATTCTGAGATCTTTCAGAGATGGTTTGAAACCTGTATGCTCTAGAGCAAATCATTCGAACTTCTTGTCCTAACCTATCTCCCATACATCATAGTATCCATCCGGTCACTGAAAGGTTGGTTGAAGTCAACTTTTATGTGCACATCTGGTAGAGGGCATATGCAATTACTTCATGTTTCCATTTACCTTTAATCTCCCTGTAATGTAACCGTGCGAGCCATATAGCTAAGGTGATTAAAAATTCTCACCAGCCAATTTTTGTGCCTCTTGGCATAAGATTTTGTATCAAGTATAAGAAAGGATTATAATGTATTATTGAGACTCATGTTCCTTTATTGCATTGACATCCCCAGGGTATCATCGACTAAAAATTTAAAATACACCTTCCTGGCAGAATTCTGCAAAATATGAAAGATTTATTTAAAACAGAAAGCTAGCAATGTGTTTTGCAGCTTTACATAGCAATGCAAAGAGCCTTTACTCACTACTCACTTCGATATACACATTTAAGATTACATCACAGATTGTGTTCAATATGTTAGCCTCCAAAGGAAATAATCAGGGTCGCAAAATGGTTTTCATTTCAAAAAATACAATTACATTGCTTTCAGTGGCCATGATCAACAAAATGATTGTGTTGGATCAATGGGATTTCAGATCTCTGCATTAGAAAGAGAGATTTTTGGTTTCTTAAAGCATCTAGCCCATCTGGCTCTAACTGATTGGGCGATGTGCTCACATTTTGTTCCCACTTTAGTTCTTGAATTTTGGATCACAAGTCCTTAATTGCTGCATTCGTTTGACTCTTTTCCCATAGGATGTGCTACTACACACTTGGCCATTAAATTCCCCTATGTGACTTCACAGGACCTGCAACAAAGCATTGCATGTATTGAGGACAAATGTGGCATTGGCAAATGTAAGGAAATACATCTTCTTGGCCATCTACTATAAGGTAAACATCACAACTCCAATCCAAACAGAGAATGAACTTCTCCTTAGCGCAGTCAGGATATATATCTCTAAAGTAGATTATGTTAGGGTTAAGACAAGCTTTGTAGTCATGCTTTAGCAGGTTATTTACTGGATCACATCCCGCCTGAGGCCATTATCCACAGCTGGATTAAAAAGTAACCAAATTTCAGATCTCTCTTAGAGAAGACTCTTGCTCCTCTCATGGATTCAGAGGACCGAGGAGGATTTTTGGGTAGCCAAAGGGCAGGATTTTGGATGACACGTGACACTGCAGGGGGTGGAAAGGTGACATCAACATGATGTCATCAAGACGCAAAGGAGATGAGTGGCGTGGAAACTAGGTAGCACCATGGGTCATGCCATGTCATCCCGGGACCGTGCCCATTGGAGGATCCTTGGGGTCGTTCTTTGCATATGGCCATGGAGTTGATAGAAAGCGCGGGCTAACGGAGCGTGCTAGACAAGGACTTTCCTTGATAACTTAACGTAAATATTTGTGTCATGCCACAGAGGTTTTGAATCGAGACGACCCTATAGGTGAGGCGCGATGGCGCTATAGCGTAGTGATGTAATCAGTGACACAATGGATACCACACTGGACCATGGGTGATGTGGCATAGCCACATATGACATGTACATGAGTGTGTTGGCGACCACGGTCGCATAAACTACAAATAGCAGACACCCCTATTATCTGTTGGGAAGGCAAGAGGCCCCGCTATTAATATAGGCCTAAGTAGCACGAAACGGGGAAACGAGTACGAGTTTCAGAAATAGGTACGGGTACGAAACGTGACACCACCCCCCCCCCCTCCCTCCCAAATCTTAGAAACGGGGAAATGCAATATATATATATATATATATATATATATATATATATATATAAGTACATTTAATAAATATGTGCAATCATAAAGCATACATGATACATTATAATTTATTACATTATGAATAAATTGTCCAATGCCAATGCATAAACTATAAGTCTTTAAATTTACATCACATTTACTCATGAATGATCACATAATGAAAATAGAAATATCCAAAATCAACCACAAGAACTTTCTAATTTCTTGTCTTGTGCTTGATTGGGAATCTCCACTTGCACAATCGAACGACCTTAGTGCTCTTGATTAAATACAAGTTCCATACCCTAGTACCCTAGGTGCTCTTGATTATTAAGAGTCTCCCTTGCATAAAGGGCTTGGTTCTCTTGATTAAATACAAGTTCCATACCCTAGTACATGACAAAATCCAATTGGAAACATTGCAATTGCCCCAATCCTAAAATCCTAAAAAAATGATAAGTCTATTGGATTTTGAGTGAGATATAAAATTCTACTTTCTCCATATGAAATCCAATGAGGGCGAAACCACTCTCAAACATCTCGAGTCATTTCATGGTATAGGCTTGAACATTAGGTTGCCCTAAAACAAAAAAATAAAAATGATTAAAAAAATAATAAAACACACAAACCGAAAAAAAAAAAAAAAGGAAGAAGAAGAAGAAGAAGAAGAAGCTAAAAAAAGAATTTTGAATGCCAGAAACACGCCCGTACGGCCTGGAAACACGTTTCCATCCGTACTGGGCACGTTTCCCCAACGTGAAACAACCCAGTACAGATGGAAACGTGTTTCCAAGTCGTACGATACGATGAAACGCGTTTCCATTTCATTTTCGCGCTGAAACGAACCTCTATGCAACGTTTCCTGCAACATAATATAGGCCACCGATGTAAAGAGGTGGCCACGTGTAGAAGATAAGGTAGGGGGAAACTGTGAGATGGTGGAGTCGCGGCGGACTCTGGAATCCTGCCTCATAGGTGGAGACACCTTGTACTCTAGGAATTTTATTGGTGTTTAACAAGTGGAGACCAAATTCTTTGGATTCTCATGGAGTTTATCAGTTGGGGACATGGTGTGCTCTAGGATATGGTGGGCACTGAAGTCCCTACACAGGCTCTATGTCCCTAATGATATTTAGAGACAATATTTTATTGGTCTTGGTTCACATGGGCTAACTTTCACGAAGGGTTTGAGAGACTAAGGATGAACAGAGTTGTAATGACCCATCTCGAGTTATAGGGAACATAGAAATATTAGCATGCATACGAGACATGCATATGATAGCTACATATGCATGTATCGCATGCACTACACTAGTATATGTGCTAACCAATTATGAAAAGTCCAATGAATGAATTAATGACATATTGATTAGATACCTAAACTCACCAGAATATAATGAACATATTGAGATGGATTACTTGCTATACATATTCCACCATGATAATATATAATTAACATATTATTCGGAATAAAATTAAATAGAAGGTATTATACAAAATAAAAGGGTCACTACAATATTATTAATTATGATAACTAAATAAGACCTATAACATAATATTGTATTAATTATTGTTAATTATTAACTATATTAATGAAATTATATATTTTATACTAAATATAATATAAAGGAATTAAAATAAATAAATATTAACTAAAAGGTACATATGTTATATTATTTAAAAGAACAAAATAACAATGACCAATGTATGTATGAATTAAAGTAAACTTGTGACAAGGACATAGTCGACTCCATGAATTCAATTGACAGCCTCTAAAAGAAAAATGACCTTTTTGGATTCCACGTGTGGAGAGCAGGGAATACAGATCTAATGACCGAGACATGGTGGTATGAGGAATATAAGGAGAAGTAATCTTAGATAAAGAGGGGGAGATTTTGGGGAGTATTACACAGAGAGAGGAGGAATTTCCAACAGAACCACAGAGAGGAAGACTGGGCCTTGATTGTTCTTGGAGCTTTGAGAACGGGGGCCAGAAGACCTCCATTTTGAAGTCTTTTCGATCTGGGAACTGTATAGGTTGATCCCAGATAGGTTGGGAGGAAAAGGGCCGGTTTGGTAACTGCAGTGGGAACAGCAACAGGGAAAAACGCCTACAAACGAATAATCAGGTATTCTTCTGCATCCCAGTTATTCAATTCAGGCTTTATTGAATGTATGAATTAGTGGAAATTTTAGGCATGTTTCTTGTAATTATTGATTAAATTCCTGAATTAGGGCACAATATTTGCATTTCTGGTTAATAAGTTAGAATAAATACTACAATCAGAAATTAACCCCCTATCTGGGCATTAAAAGAGCGCTAGGGAGGTATGTAATGGTGTTAATTAACGTAATGTGGCCATAATCGTAGAATAAATCTCACTATAGTTGGTGGCTAATAAATGTGATAATGAGTAGTTGACATAGACCCCTAGGAATACTCATGAGAGAGTATATATACACATGAGTATCATTGTATTACTATTGAATATATTGGATATGCATTGTACAAGCGTGGGTTGTGGAGTACTTCCATAAGTAATTGATGGAATTATCTCCCTTAAGGATTTTCTCAACATTCTTATTGCTTATTCTTGTGTGGACACCCTAATTCATCTGAAGTTAAGGATTCAGTCTTCATTTACTAAGGTTCACTACAGCACCTTTCTTGACAAAATTTGGAATTATATCATATAGAACACTGATTTTGGGAATCAAGAGTTAATCTGTGTTCATATTGATAGTTTTTAATTCAGGCATGTTTGTAGCAAGCTGCAGCCCCAACAACCTATTCATATGACAATTAATGACCTATTCATTAATAACCAACCTACATGTAGAAATTTGGAGTCAACATGGAGGGCTGATGCATTCCAGCATGGTACACCTTTTTTACAGTATTGGTAGGTCTATTTTTTCCATATACTTCTGTTTATATTCTATTCCATCTATACTTCTGTTTATATTCTATTCCATCTACGTTCGAATTTTCCTGTGCCCATGTATGTTTATCAAATATAAAATTGAGACATGTTGCATTTTATTTGGCACATAAAGCTACGAGGATGTAAAAGTCCTGTGATGATAGTTAATAATGGAGTGAATTGTACACATGGAGTTAGACTGAACACCTGGCTAATGGGCACTGGAAATGATGTGTACCCACTGTTGATGATTTTCTCACTACGATAAAAGGAAAGGCAACACCCTCAAGTGAGGTCTATACCTTGGGAGTGCCATTGAGCACCATTGTTACTATAGGTTGTATGGGAGGAATCAGACTCTAATAGCAACATGATCAATTTTTTTCTAGAAGGAATGGTGATGGGCTCTGAGGCACTAAAGATAGGCATCATTTTCTTGCGGTCATAAGGTGGGCTGTGAGCTACTTCCTATTGGAGAGGCTAAGTAATGAAGGCATAGCATTGAACCATGGATTGAGTATTCATGGGGAGGTTTGTTAGTTGGCCATGTGACTTTTCCTACCAATGCAAGACCGTCCATTGTGCAAACAAGGCATTGGCATAATAATTATAATCCATTGCTTGATTGAGTAGGCATGCATTTCATGCTTATTCTCATGGATTAATCCTCTCATTTTGTATTGTAGTTTGTATTACAGCTTACAGGTATGGAAGACAAAGTCCTCTTAAAAGAATACAACAAGTGGATATTACTGTTTTTGAGTATTAATATGAGTATCTGAATAGAGGAGACATCGTGTAAAACTTAAGCTCTAGTATAGCATTATCTCCCTAAACCCCAGTAATTGACTAAAAATTTAAAAAATAATTTAATATAATTACCTAGAAGAGAGCCTCCTGTTCTTAGAATAAATTAAAAGCCTGTCTTCTTGACAGGGTTGGGCCTGCATTGTCGGGAAAAAGAGTTAAAAGGAATCCATAGAAATAACCCATTTACTTTTACTGTTTATTACATGCCCCAATCTTATAGACAAATGAAGACAAAGGCACTGACAGCAAGAAAAACTTGCTTCCGAATTTATGATCAAGTTGACCTGTAAAGCAGCTTCTTTTAAAAAATGCATCCACCTTGCAGCCTCTTCTGAACTCCTTGCTCCCAACTGCCCAAATCCATTGTCATTATACAAACTAGAAAAATCTGTACCTACTTAGAAATCAAAAGCTAAAACAACACATTAAAAACAAAAATATACCCGGCTATGAACAAAAAGATCCATCCCAAACTTCATCCTTTAAGATGCTTTCGTCAGAAAAGGCTTACCTTAAGGTTATCATCATGATTGGAGGAATCATATAAAGTGAAAACAAATAAGACCTGCAAACAGTACATTTCATAACTCATGTCAAAAGTGCTTGAATCGCTTGATCATATCTCAACTATATATGTGCATTAAAGATATGAAAAAATAGAGATGTTCTCTGAATTTGGCAGCTAGCATAAAGTGCTCGTACTTTTCTGTGAACGTTCTCTCTTCCGTTGTCTGCAACTCGTATGCAGGGGTTGATATGCACTGTTTTTACAGGTTCCTGAAAGGGAGGGAAAAAAGGTAACCATGTCATGTTACAAACTTGCAAAATGGAAGATCTATGCATCATGTATTCTAAGGTCATTGAGAATGACGTTGCCTCATATCATCTGTATCACAGAATCCTCGAGACATATTTGTCACTACCTGACATGGTATAACTGTTCCCATGAAATGTGAAAGCATTTCAAATATTTCAAACCAAAAAAAAAAAGAAGAAGAAGAAGAAGAAGCAAATTCCAAACATAGAAACAAGTAGATAGCTAAACTTTTCTCATTTCTACTCTCATAAAACCAAGGAGCTGCAAGGAAATTAAAGCAAATAACCAGAACATTTAGCACTAAACATCAGTCAAGAAGCATATAAAACAGATCATGAAGAACCAATAAACTGCTTTCTTTTCTCATTGAAAGAGGATCCGTCAACTTGAGATTAAGATTATTGTGTTATTTGACTTTATGACATGGAGCTGGAGAAAAAGGTCAGGAGCACATACAGTGGCATAAATATAGACAGAGATAATCCTATCAGAATTTAAGATATGGAATTATAAAAGAAGGTAAAAACATATACAGACAGAATATTGCAGAATTGCAGTATACTTGTCAGCAAAATATTTTATGGAGCAACTCCTAACAATTATAAATAATTGGCAAATCTTTCCAATGTAAAATTCCATGAATGCTCATGCAAAAGAGTCGGATTGGAAAAAGTCGGCAAAAAGTCTTGAAAAAATCCCGAATTTTTCCCTGAGCCGACTTTATCGGCCGACTTTTTGCTGACTTTTTCATCCCTGAAAAAGTCGCAATTTTATCCTCAAAGTCCCGACTTTTTCCAAAAAATCGTGAGTGAGGTTGTTTCTTTAATAATTTTTTATTTTTATTTTTGAAAAAATCGGGATTTTTTCCAAAAAATTGGGATTTTTTTTCCAAAAAGTCGGGATTTTTTTCCAAAAAGTCGGGATTTTTTCCAAAAATGAATATTTTTGTATTTTTTAGTTTTGCCGACTATTTCAAAAACTCCCAACTTTATCGAATTTTTCAACTTTTGGACCCTTGCTGATTTAATCCCAACTTCGACTTTTTCCACATTGTGCAAAACATAGACTCCCCACAAAGGTTTTTGGTACTGTAAATACATTGAGGTGAGCAACTTATTTGAGCCAAAATCAATTTTAAGTTTACAAAAACACGGCCATTACTGAAAGTTAGGTCCCCTTGCTAGCTCAATAAAGTTTTATTAATGAGTTTTGATTGAAGAAATATCTGAATTTTGCAAAATACAGGAAGTTCAGTTAGCAATACTTTAGTTATGATCTATGAACCATGAACCACACTTCAGAAAAACTTGAGCAGAGGCACTACAGCATTCTACTTGTAAAGTGAGGGAACACATGGGACAATACAGATGCTTCTTAAATTATTCAGGTCGAGGCATGGGCGGGTTTTTAGGTCACAAAACATATTTCAACCATATTTGACATGAAATTTTTACGCATCTAATGTAGTCCCAACATTTCAGTTCATTCGTAAACTGCAAATTAACTCATTTGTTCATCTTGGATCACCTCAAATACCCACTGACCAGGGGTTGACAGAACCTATTAGCACATATGAGGCACCATGAATCTGTGTGTGTGCAGTTACTTAAATTATGTTGGACATGATGTCTACCAGTACCCACAATGTGGTTTTGATTCTGATTCTGCAACTGATTATATGATGTTTATGACTAATCGTCTGCTTCAGATTTTACACGCATAGATTTATATGCTGATATGTATGCATATGAGAGGTTATGGTACTCTAGCGAATTACAATTGTATCTGCTTATCTTATATAGGCAGTCCCAATGGGAATATGGATGACTTTTATGATGTAAAATGATAATTATGACGCATATGATTTTATGCGAATCCAGCTAATTTCGATTATATCTGTTAATCCTGTGTCTTGATATGTATGTGATCCCAGTGGGGATGCAGTTATAATGTTTATGGCATGCCGATTGATGAATTAACCTGCAGATTGCTGACTCCACAAGGTTCCAGTGGCAGCAACACTACACACAATATCAATAGCAAGTAGGCTATCACATACATTCATATGATATGGTGTTCTCATGATTTCTTGGCAAGTTCTGTTATGGAGGACACAAGAAACTTTCCCAAGCAGGTATACTTATGGACTCAACATATGTGAGTTTGGATGGTAGTGGTCAGGCCCCAAGGGCTTGCGAAGGGTTGCCCATTCAAGTAGGGGCAAAAGTGCCGAGAGGATTGGAGATGATTTCCCAACATTTATCCTCCAAAAACATAACAACTTTGGGATTGTTATGGCAAAATCTAGCAGCCTAGTGCAAAGCCTCACTAGGCAACCTAGGTCTTAGGGCAACAAAGAGATCAGCCACCATTATCACCTCAATGGCCTCTCTCCTGTTGTTTAGTGATCAGATATTATCCCCACAAGAGAGGCTTCCTTGGAAAGGCTTAGAGGATAGATGACCTAGTGTTACTAAGAAAAGTGATTCTCTAAGGATCTTGCTAACAATATCCTTTCAACCAACCCTAAGAAATTAAGAGATGGCTGCTATAAGTTAGGGTTCTAATGATGAGCAGACTTACTGAAGCGAACAAAGTTCCTTCTCAAGTTAAATACTCCAAAACACTTGGAATACAAAGATATCCATGAGGATACAAATAATATTATAAAAGATATGAGATAGATAGATGATAAAATGTGACAATGAGGCCCTACTTATATACACATAGGTGACCTTTCATGACTGGGCATGTCTCTTAGACATGCCCTTTCACTAACTTAATGACTACTTACATAATCCTTAATTGCCTATTTAATAATTATATTTGTTACATTCGTTATGAATTATATTCATAACATTGCCCCTTCCTTCAAAAGCTTTGTCCTCAAAGCTTATAGTTAACACTTTCTTCAGTTCAATCATGCACCGTTTTCTTCATTTGCTTTCGTCACAATTTAATATATCAACTTTTATTAATTTATTTGTTATGAATTGGCCCTTCTTCAGAACTTTGTCCTCAAAGTTTTATGGATAATAATTTCTTCATCTTGTATTTGTTAAAATACTATAATTTTCAGGAAATCTTCCTTCTTTCCTTTCCGAATTGGATTTAATTTCCTTTTCATCAATGATTGATTTCATTTTCTCTGTTGAATTGAGTTTTTAGGGTTTTTAAGGTAACCATTCCTAACTTTCTCTTCTTCTTTTTAATGAGGTTATTATTCCTTCAAATTTTTATTTTTATTTTTTTAATAATTTAATTAATTAAATAATTTTAATTAATTAAATATATATATATATATATATATATATATATATATATATTCTTTTACCAATTGATTTTTTTTAACTCTTTTTTTGTTGAAAAGTTACAACCCTAGTGAAACGTGGCTATTCACATATATTCACCTATAAAATATATGTCCACTTATGTGTATTTCTCCACGTAAAAGTAAACTTACCATTCACAAGAGATTTTTTATTCCTTTACTTCTTATTTTACCTTGCAAATACCATGGGAAATTACCATGGGCTTCCAAAACCATGAGCTTGTAAACCACTGAAAGAATAATCCAAATAACCTTACCTACTCTTCCTTATTTCTTTTTCCTTTTTAATTTTAATTTGTCTTGGTATGTACGTATATGTACTTATTTATATATATCTCTTTTTTTCTTTTCTTTTTTTTCTTTTGGAACTATTTTCTTTTAAATATTTTTTTTTCCTTTTAATTTATTTCCCGCTTTATGTTAACTACTTCCCCTTCTCATTCATCATGAAAATCAGTACTCTTGACACCTTCCTCATTTACAACTGTATTTATTTTCTTATTATCATAAACCCTCTTTCATTGTCATTCATGTCACCATCTTTATCTTGATCATCATCTTGATCATCATCTTGATCTACATAATTCTCATCCATATCAAGATCAACTTCATCTAGATCCTTGTCTTGATCTATATCAGCTTCATCTTTTTTTGTTTCTTCAACAGTTTCCTGACTAGCAGGCTCATCTTTAAGATCATCATCATTATAATTTGAAATTTCTATAACTTGATCTTCTACAGAATGTAGTGATTCTTCATGATTATCATCTGAATTTTCTGAATCAGCTGAGTTGTTCTGTTGACTATGTTCAATATTCGGGAATATTGGTTTTTGCGTATGATTAAACTTGTCCAAAATGGAGTTTAAATTCTGCATTGCTTTGTTATGATTGTTTGTGGCCTCTCTATGGTTTAGCCAAATTTGTCTCTCTATCCGATCTGTTGTGTCTTGAAGTTTTTTAATGTTGTCAAAATTCCCTGTAACCTTATCCTCAAGATTGGTTAATTTTTTCGTGAATTTATCGGAATTATTATTGATCTTACTCTCAAGTTCGATCAACTTTCTGTTGAAATCGCTCTGGTACCAAATGAAGCGAACAAAGTTCCTTCTCAAGTTAAATACCCCAAAACACTTGGAATACAAAGATATCCATGAGGATACAAATAATATTATAAAAGATATGAGATAGATAGATGATAAAATGTTACAATGAGGCCCTACTTATATACCTACACAGGTGACCTTTCATGACTAGGCATGTCTCTTAAACATGCCCTTTCACTAACTTAATGACTACTTACATAATCCTTAATTGACTATTTAATAATTATACTTGTTATATTCGTTATGAATTATATTCATAACACTTACAACATGCAAAACCATATAGCCAAGAAATAGCCTACAAAGGATAAGATCAACGAAGGCTTGAAGGCTATAAGGGAGGTATGCAAGGGATAGGTCAACAAGAAGTTTTTAATGGCCGAAAATGCACAAAACAGTAGCGCAGTCCTATGACGTCAGCCATAAATTTTATGGTGAAACATGCAACAAATGATAGATTTTTCTTTTAAAACATTAATAAATGTAATTCCTACCTTAAGGACAATAACATATAGGTCCAAACTTTAACCAAATCCTAACCCTTGCTACCATGAAATAGAAGAAAACAGAATTTTAAGTGATCAACACAACAACACTAGTACCTCTATTCAATTGGGCTATGGAATCAAATAGGTTGAAGTCAAAGTAGAACCTTGAATGAAGAGGCGTGGGAGTCAATTCGCTTCCGTTAGAAACCCTAGTGACTTCTTTATAGAAAATTTAGGGTCAAAGGATGCATGAAAATAAGTTCTTTTGATGGATTATTGAATGACTAATTTTTTCATAAATATGTAGAAACTAGAGTTCCTAAAAGATATTGCACTTTTTAATATGGCACAAGGTAAACCCTAATTTTAGAAATCACATGCAAAATGGAAGAAAATAGCATTAAACTTACACCATTTAAGCAAGAATCACTTCATCAATCCACAAGATGGTCTCTCCATGCAATAAATATCCTCCCCAAGACAATTTGCACTCTACTTAGCCATTGCATCCAAAAGACAACAATATAAAACACTAATGTGCACTCTCTCAAGAGAAGAGAAATGTGTGTGCGATGACGATCCAAAGGAAAGTAACTTCCCTTTATTTATATGAAGGAAACCAAGTCAATTTCCTTAATTTACAATGACAATCCCTAAAAAGTTTGCTTAAAGTGCTCAAAAAGTCTAATAGGACACAAGGCAACCTAAAGATAACTTTACAAATAGACAAATCATAATAAAATGTCATAAAACCTCCATACTTGTGAGAGGAAAAGCTCTCCACCATAACATCATCCTCCAAAAATGGGAATCTCCATCAAGAAAAGTGACAAAGTGGATCCAAGAGTACTCCTCACTTCAAGGAACGTCATCAAAATGCATGGGTGCATCTCCAACTAAGACCTCCACATTCAAAGCATCATCATCAAGAAGGCTTGTTTCATTATCCTATGGCATGCATGGGTGACTTGATAGCCCTAGGACACAACGTTAGCCTCAAAAGGGAGTGTGCCAACCCTCCCAAATCATCTCAAGTGATCTCCATCTTCATTTGGGCTCTGGAAAAAGGAACCACCCATCGAGTAGGTATAAGGCCATCATGGGGGCGTCTTGGGTCCTCTGGGTACAACCATTAATCAAGTTAACATCTTGGCTTCATAGCTAAGTGTTTCATCGTTTGGAGGTGAGGAAGGGGCAATTCATCCATGTGGGGCTCCTTAAGGCCCAATGTTGATCTTTGGAAGGGTAACACTAATGCTACAAGGTCTCAAGTGCTCTCACATCTGGGTTGCAGGTCGTCCTCAATACGCTTTCCAAAGAGAATCCATCCCTCAAGGGACATCCAATATATCTATGTGAAACCACCTGAAACATATTCTTAAGATCAAGTGAGATCAAGTGAGATCAACATCATTAAGGACAAAAACCATTAAAGTATCACAGTCGACCATATTCAATGTTTGGGGCACAGACATACTTCACACAAACCTTGCCTTCAAATGTCTTTCTAGCTGATGATTTATTAGGGATGATTATGCCATTAGCCCTATTAGGTTCTTCTAACCCCTAAGGTTAAAGACATTTCCTAGGAAGGCCCATTAATCCATAGATGCATATGATAAATGTGGTGATAGAATACGAAAGACTTCAAGGAAGATGGCCATAGCCACGACACCAACTAAGGAGGTTCAATATCTTGAGTATAATGATGATAAGAGGGAGAAATTGTGGAGGCATGAGTTACACCTTTCCTTGACATGCTTTTTCCACCCCTTCGGTGCACTTTTTACTTTAATGATTGTCTTTTCTTCTTGCATGGCTTGGGTAACCAACTTGTTTTATGTTTTTCCGATACCCCTTAAAGATGTAGTATTCTATCACTCAACGGGGTTGGGACATACATAAATTCATTTATTTAGATGGGGCATGAAATACCAACGAACTAGGTGATTGCTAATGAGGGAGGTAGACCTCATGCTAGTATTTTTCCCAAGTGCTTATTATTTGTCCCAACCATCTATTGCATTTTTCATTTTCTTTCATTTGTGGCTTCATATGCTTTTATCTTTCTTTCAGCTACATCAACCTCTTAGGGCAAATCTTCCAGGCCCTAACTCAAAGATGTGGATATAGAGTGCTAGTCCCAATGAACAATGCAATCAACCCAAAGAATGGAAGTGAATATAAGGGATAGATGGAAAGTGGCAAGTATGAATTACCTTGGTCATGTTATATCAATCAATGCCTCCTATTAGTGCCTCTGCTAAACAGTGGAAGAAAAAGGGCCTCAAGGGAGGTCACACTAGACTAAGGGAAAAGGATAATCCCCTGGGTGAAGTGTGGGAACAAGGGTATAATCAAGAGCAGTCAATCATCCAACTTGACCTGTGATCCATCTTAGTATGCTGAAAATATTAAACGAAAGCACATGATTATAGAAATGGTTAGGGTACATTCTAATACAAAATGAAATTGTCAATAGAAGAAGGAATCACTTCATACTTTATGAGGATTTCTGAAATAAGAGACCAACTGCAGGAACTGGGAGAAGTAATGTCTGACACTGAGATGACTACAGTGGTGCTGAATGCTCTACCAAAAGAATGGGGGAACTTCACTTCAAGTTTATAGGGGAAGAAAGAAGCAACACCATTCCATGATTTATGGTCTCTATGTAAAATAGAGGAAACAAGATTGAAAGCCAAAGCTGATATAGGATCAAGTGAAGGGAATCAAGCCTTTGCAGCCATATCGAGGAAGAAAGGAAGATTCGGAAAATTTGGTCCTCAGAATAAAAGAAGAAATATGGACAAAGTACAATGTTTTGGATGTAATGAACTTGGGCATTATAAAAGAGATTGTCCTAAATCTGGAAAGGACAAGAGGAAAAAGGAAGAAGCCCATGTCACAGATGAAAGGGTATAACCTGATGTTAAGAAATCTAAGAATGAAGAAGCGAAAGATCTCTATTAAGAAATGTATATTAATAGCATCATGATAGAAGCATGGTAGGAGCTCTTGGTGAAACAACTCCTGGAAAACCTCTCTGATAAGCATATTGATCGAAGGCAGTCATCAAGATCAAGGGTCATCACGCTGACATTTTGTAATGGAGTTCTCTATGAACTCACTGGTTAGAAAGAAAGCAGAAAGGTTTCATCAAAGAATTCTATGCTACAGAATTTTGGGATTAGGATGTGATGACATATTGATGAAGAATGTCAATGAAATGAAGTTCCTCATTCTTGTAAAATTGCTACAGGATGACTCAAAGGAAAAAGGTATAAGGTATATATTTTTATATGTTGACACTGGATGTTGTGCAGTCATGTCATATGGTTGCAGGTAATGATCTTTAGAAGTATGATCTCTCACGGTGCACAGACATATGAAATCAACATAATATATCCTCATATGGAATATGAGGTGGTTGTATATGAACAAGGAACTGAAAATTGGAAGTTCCTAGGAATGAAGATGTGCAGAAAGGAAGAGATCATGTAGTGCAACCATGTCAAGAGGCAATTATCATCCGGAAGCCAAGAAGATGTGACTAGAATATCTCCTGGGAGGATATGTAGACTCTGATATCCTCTTCTTTTGAAGTTTCTTATTCATTTTCTTCCTCCTCTTCACAATCTATGTAAAATAATTTCTTCTCAGCACACTTATGACCTTTAGTGTATTTGTTATCACAACTATAGCAAATCTCTTTTGCTCTTTTTTCTTCCAATTGTTGTGGTGTCAACCTTGTAGGTTGTGGAAGTCTAGGAGTACCAACACTTCCATCTTTCTAGATGTGAGTGGTAGGCTTCCTTGTCGCCAAAAGTTTACTTTCAATTTTTCTTGCCAACCTGAATGCCTTCTCCAATGAATCAGGTTCCCAAAGGTGAACCTGATGTTGGATGTTATCCTTTAAAGTCCCTATGAAGACATCAATCTTGTGTTCCTCTAGAATATCAGTTACCCTTATATTCAATTTTTGGAAATCCTCAATGTGCTCCACCATTGAACCCTTTTGTTTGAGCTTTATCAATTGGCTAAAGAAGGTGTTTCTCTTTGTACCCTCATAATGTGCTATCATTTCCTCTGTAAAAATTGACCAAGTGACAATTTTTTTACGAGAGCAAAGCCATCGATACCGTACAAATGTATTTTGTTCTAAATGTAAAGTTGTAATGCGTACCTTTAGTGTGTTTTGCACATTATGAAGATCAAAATATTGCTCCATCTATAGTATCCATGTTATGAGTGTTGAGATTTTGCTAGCTAAAATCTCTTGGATATGCCGACAATAGGTTTTGTTGCAAAACTGATGGCATCAAATCGGCATGAGGAGATATTCTATCCTAGTTTGGTGTGATAGAATTAATTATTCAGTTTCTTCTCTCTTCTATAAATTGTAAGCCTGTAGAGGCAAAATATATGAGATGTGAGGTGTGTGGAAGAGGAAGGGCAGATGTGCAAATCTGTTGTTGTAATCTCCTGTTGATGAATAAGATTGCCGATACCTCTGTTTGGTGGATGTAGCCCAGATTGGTTGGGTGAACCACGTTAATTCTTGTCTTCATGTGAGATTGTTGTGTTTGTTTTTTAGTTTTTCCGCTGTGTTATCTTTGACAATTGGTATCGGAGCTAGTTGTTAAAAGCAGAAGCCGTGTTGGAGATTGTGAGAACGTCTTGGGAGGCTGGTGCAAACTCTGCGTTTGCGTGTGAACAGCCCCACGGCACTGATCGTTGAATTGGAATCAGCTGAGTCTGCTGGGATTTTATAACGCAGAGCCGCTGTGTTAGCGTTAATAAAAAGTCGTGAGTTTTGTTCGTGGCTGTGTAGAGCTCATGAACTGTGAAAGCCGTGTTATATCTGTGCGTTGAAGCCGTGGACCGTGAGCGTGAAGGCTGCAGAGGGTTGGGGACGTTGTTTTGTTTTTTGTTAGTCCGCCCATCAAACAAGAACGCAGAGCCATGGTTGTGTAGAACCAAAGTCGTGGACTGTTGATCAATGAATCCGCTGTGGAGAAGCCGTGGCCCATGAAAATGATATGGCTGTGTCCCAGAGCTGCCGTCCGAGAGCGATTGTTGTGCAGATCCACTGCAGAATATATAAATTGTTGTGCGATTGATAACATGGATTATTTTCATTTTTAAATTTTTTTTGTCTTTTAGCACAGTGCTCACAAGCAGTTGAACAGCGCTGTATCGGTTTCACAATGCAGCAGATGCGATTCGACTGCAGGAGGTGAAGATATTCATATCGTGCGCAGGGGTCGAATGTCTCAGAGGGAGGCCGAGTTCCTTCAAGTGTTGTTCTATGCGCTGGTAGTTGGAGAAACTTCAGTGCAGAAGTTTAATGAGTTGATACAACGATTAGATACAATCGGCGAAGAGTGAGTAAAATCGATTTGTTTTTGATATGCCATTTAAATCGATTTATATTGAAATGCCTTTTTTTATATCGATTATATTGAAATGCCATTGCAATGCCTTTTTTATATTGATTATATTAAAATGCCAATATGCCATTATATTGGGTGGGGCCTAGGATTTCGACAGAAACAAGTGTTATCGATTTGCTGAAAGAGTTTCGGTTTGTAGGCAAGAGTAATTGCATGTTTTTGAAAAAGGGCATTTTTATCAAAATTATTAATTTTGATTAAAATAAAATCTTCGTTTATTAAGGTTTGAAATTGCCAATTATTGACTCAAGCTACTCAATATGGCAAAAACTCAAAGTGCTCGGTTTGAGATCGAAAAGTTTAATGGGAGAAATAACTTCGAGATCTGGAAAGTAAAGATGCACGATCTACTCGTACAACAAGGTGTGGCGAAGGGACTTTTGGGAAAATCCAAACAACCTTACACCATGACAGATGACGAATGGAGTGACATCGATAACAGAGCACTGAGCGGCATACGGTTGTGTTTGGCGGATGATGTGTTATTTAACATCGTGTCAGAGAAAACTGCTGCTGGTTTATGGACAAAGTTAGAGAAACTGTACATGACGAAATCCTTAACCAACAAGATTCTTCTGAAATGACAGTTGTACAGCTTGCGCATGAAGGAAGGTACATCAATAACTGATCATTTGAATACCTTTAATACTCTCTTGGTGCAGTTAGATAGCATAGAAGTAAAATTTGATTCAAAAGATAAAGTTGTAACTTTATTATGTTCTCTGCCTGAGCCATGGGATCATTTTGTTACTTCTATAAGTCTTAGTTCATCAGAAACCCTTGAATTTGATGATGTTGTTGGAGCTTTGCTGTCTGAAGAAACCAGGAAAAGGTCAAATTTAGAAACCTCTACATCAGAAGCAATGATAGTTAGAGGTCGATCTAAAGAAAAACACTTTAGTCAAAAGAACAACTCTCGGTCAAAATCGAAAGGGAAGCAGAGTAAGCTAAAATGTTGGTTTTGCAGCAAATCGAGACATTTGAAGAAGGATTGTTGGAAGAGACAGCAAACATCCAAAGGAGACTCTTCAACAGCAAATAAAGAGGCAAACACGATAGATACAGGTTCAGGTTCGGCATCCGGTTCAGGTATAGGTGATGAAGTTCTATCCGTTAATTTGTTAAATCATGATCAACATTGGCTATTAGATTCTGGTGCATCTAATCACATGTGCATTCATAAAGAGTGGTTTAAGTCTTATAAATCAATCAATGATGGAGTTGTTTACATGGGTAAGGATTTCTCATGTAATGTTGTGGGAATTGTAAGCATCCAGATTAAAATGTTTGATGGGACAAATAAAATCTTAACTGATGTAAGACATGTGTCTGAACTCAGGAAAAATCTTATTTCTCTAGAAGTGTTAGACACAAATGGATATAAAACTTTTATGCAAGGTGGAGTAATGAAAATTTACGAAGGAATCCTATTAGTAATGAAATCAAAGAAGGTTGGAAATATTTTTCAGTTAGAAGGAAGAACAGAGTCAGATCATGCTGTAACTGTATCTGAAAACGACAGTGATTCTATTCGACTATGGCATCAACGGTTGGGCCATATGAGCGAAAGAAGATTAAAAATTTTATCTGATCGTATGTTACTTCCTAGTTTAAAGTCTTTTAAGTTAGATTTCTGCAAACATTGTATATATGGGAAACAAAGCAAGCAGAAATTTAAAACTGGAAAACATACTAGTAAGGGAATCCTTGATTATATCCATTCTGATGTTTGGGGGCCATCTCCTACAACCTCATATGGAGGATCATCATATTTTGTATCTTTTATAGATGATTTCTCTATAAAAGTATGGGTCTACATGTTAAAAAGAAAGTCTAATTTATTCACAGTTTTCAAGCAGTTTAGAGCATTAGTTGAAAATATCATTGGAAGAACCATTAGATGTTTAAGAACTGACAATTGTGGTGAGTTTACTTCAAAGGCATTTGATAATTATTGCAAGGAAGTTGGGATCGAAAGACATAGAACTACTGCTTATACTCCTCAGCAAAATGGAGTTGTTGAACGCATGAACAAGACTCTTTTAGAAAGAGCAAGAAGTATGCTTAGTAACGCCAATTTGCAGAAGGAATTATGGACAGAAGCAGTATCTACGGCTTGCTATTTGATAAATCGGTCACCATCAACTGCAATAGGATGCAAAATTCCTCAAGAGGTATGGAAACGTCATCCTTGTGATTATTCTAAACTGAAGGTTTTTGGTTGTGATGCATATGCTCTAATTCCAAAACATCTACGTTCTAAATTAGATCCTAAATCAAAAAGATATATCTTTGTTGGATATGGTGATGGGATTAAGGGATACAGGTTGTGGGATCCTACTACTCACAAGATCATCATTAATAGAGATGTTAAATTCAATGAATCTTCACTTGATAATCCAGAAGTAGATAATAAATTGAAACAGGAAAATGTACCTAAGTTTCAACATATTCAGTTTGAAACCAGTTCAAATACTGATGATAGTCAAGATGAACAAGTTTCAGATGCAGATCATGAAGAAGTTCCTACAGATAATAATCAGCAAATTGTGGAAGAACCAGAAACATCTTTAAGGAGGTCCACGAGAATCAGATGTCCTCCTAAAAGGTATGATGATTATGTTACTTCAGTTGCTTTAACCGCTAATGATGATGAACCTTTGTGCTATCAGGAAGCTGTAGAAGGTTCTAATAGTAATAAGTGGAAAGAAGCTATGAAGGATGAGATGAAGGCATTAGACAAGAATGGCACATGGGATCTGGTGGAACTTCCTAAAGACAGAAAAACTGTGGGATGTAAATGGGTTTACAAATTGAAAAGGGGTGTTGATGATAAAGAAGACATGTACAAAGCGAGGCTGGTCGCAAAAGGTTTTTCTCAGAAAGCAGGAATTGACTTTCATGAGTTATTTTCACCAGTTGTTAAAATTGTTTCAATTCGGATTGTATTAGCATTAGTTGCATTACTTGATTTAGAATTACAGCAACTAGATGTTAAGACTGCATTTTTACATGGAGATCTAGATGAAGAGATTTATATGGAACAACCTGAAGGGTTTGTTCAAAATCGCAACAAGAAATTTGTCTGCAGACTCAAGAAATCATTGTATGTTCTGAAACAGTCGCCCACAATGGTACAAGAAATTTGATTCTTTCATGATGAGCCAAAATTATATAAGAAGTGAATATGATCATTGTGTTTACTTTAAGAAATTAAGTAATGACATATTCATTATCTTAGTGTTGTATGTTGACGATATGCTTTTAGCAAGCAAAAGCATAACAGAGATCAACAGGTTAAAGGCTCAGATGGCTAGGATGTTTGATATGAAAGATCTAGGAGCAGCAAGACAGATTTTGGGCATGGAGATTTTCAGAGACAGGAGCAATGGTAAGTTGTGGTTATCACAAGAGAAGTATATCGAGAAAATACTCTTAAGGTTTGGTATGAACAATGTGAAACCAGTTTCAGTCCCTTTAGCTTCCCATTTTAAGCTTTCTTCAAGTTTATGTCCTAATACAAATGAAGAAAAAGAATATATGTCTCGAATACCTTATGCTAATGCAGTAGGAACTTTGATGTATGCGATGGTCTGTACACGACCAGATATTTCACATGCAGTTGGGGTTGTCAGTAGGTATATGGCAAATCCAGGGAAAGAATACTGGGCAGCAATGAAATGGGTGCTTCGGTATTTGAGAGGCACAAGTGATTATTGTATCACTTATGACAGAAGTAGTGAATTTGTTTGCGGATATGTTGATTCCGATTTTGCAGGTGATTTGGATAAGAGAAAGTCAACTTCAGGATATGTCTTTACTCTTGCAGGTGGAGCTATTAGCTGGATGTCAAAGCTACAAAACATTGTTGCTTTATCCACTACAGAAGCAGAATACATAGCTGCTTCACATGCTTGCAAAGAAGCAGTTTGGTTGAAAGGTTTGTTTGGTGAGTTTGGCAGGTTACAGGACAAAATTAAGTTATATTGTGATAGTCAAAGTGCAATTCACTTGGCTAAAAATCTAGCCTATCATAGTAAATCAAAGCATATACCTATAAAGTACCATTTTGTAAGACAGGTTATCACTGAACGGGGAGTCTCTCTTGAAAAAGTGCATGTAAAGGAAAACTGTGCAAACATGTTCACGAAACCAGTTTTATTAGAGAAGCTATGATGGTGTCTGGCTTCTCTTGGCTTGCAGAGAAAATGAAAATAAAACAAGAACGAGGTATCAGGCTAATTGTTGTCAAGGTGGAGATTGTTGAGATTTTGCTGGCTAAAATCTCTTGGATATGCCAACAATAGGTTTTGTTGCAAAACTGATGGCATCAAATCAGCATGAGGAGATATTCTATTGTAGTTTGGTGTGATAGAATTAATTATTCAGTTTCTTCTCTCTTCTATAAATTGTAAGCCTGTAGAGGCAAAATATATGAGATGTGAGGTGTGTGGAAGAGGAAGGGCAGATGTGAAAATCTGCTGTTGTAATCTCCTGTTGATGAATAAGATTGTCGATACCTCTGTTTGTGGATGTAGCCCAGATTGGTTGGGTGAACCACGTTAATTCTTGTCTTCATGTGAGATTGTTGTGTGTGTTTTTTAGTTTTTCCGCTGCGTTATCTTTGACAATGAGATCCTTGCCATCAAATTTCCTCATATCGATCTTTGGAATATGGTGGGTCTTCAATCCAACATTAGAGTTTATGAAATCACGATTAACATTTATTTTGTTCTCATCATGAGTTTCTTGTACTACCTTTTCGCCGTTAGGAAACATTTCTTGTATCAACTTTGTCAAACCTTCCTTCAAACCTTCCATGTCTGCTTTTAGATCATTCTTCATGTCTTCCATGTTATCTTTCATTTTTCATCTATCTTAGCTTCCATGTCATCCATTCCATTCTTCAAACCATCCATCTTAGCTTCCACGCCTTTCTTCAAAACTTCCATTTCATTTTTTGTTGCTCTTTGCGAGAGCAAAATTTGGTGCACTTGGTCTTGTAATTTTGATATATCCTGTTGCACTTCTTCCTTTTCATGAGTCATAGTAGAGCCTTCTGAGGGCTTAATGGGTGTTGAATTCTTTTTACGGGCCATTTTAGAACCCAATACTGATATCTATGCTTCAATATGCCCTTGGGATCGCTTCAAACTAATTTTTCAAACAAGACTTATGCAATTTGAAAAAAAATACACATTTTTTTTTTCTTTTGAGGAGCTCGATATTGAAATTGATATATCTCTAGAATTTTGGATCCCCAAGATTTTATCTTCGGTCCTTTAGAATCCCTTTGAATCTTCTTTCCAAAGCCACAAGTCTGACATGATTTGGATTCTTCAAGGCAAAGTTATGCCTAATCTCCCACAATGACCTAACTATGGACAGGTTCAGTAGAGCGAACTTGTATGGAGTGCCACGTGTCACTGTTTCCTCCTTCGGCTCTGAAATTGATACATAGTAAACTACAGTCCGTGTCCTTTCGGCCACTTTTTATAGAATTCCAATCCGATGCTCAGAGAGAGAGTTATGACGATTTTCCCAAGGTCACCTCTTTTAGATGAGATTCGGGATCCTGCAAAAACCTTAACTTCCACAGATTATATCTCCGAAAAATATTTGAAATTTTTACACGACGTTCATCAGGATTTCTTCACAAATGAGTTTTTTTAGCTTCTGAACCTTTGTATAAAAAATGCTATAGCGAAAATGCCACGATGCCCTGTTTGAAGCAGCGAAACCCTAGAATCCAAAGCTCTGATACCAAATGTTATGAAACCAACTCCAAAAATAGAAGAAAAGAGAGATCAACGCCTTAGAAATCAGCCACTTCGAGGGGTCAACCTCCTTTACATTACATAAATGAATAATTCTTGGATGATTCAAATGAAAAAACCTCCTTTCTATATATAGGAGTCCATGGGGTCACAATATAATCCTAGCCGACCTAACAATAATAATGTAAGGGCACAACAATAACAATAGTGGGCCTTTATGGGGCACAATAATAACAATATGGGGACTACAGGGGTACAAAAATAACAATAAGGGGGCTACACTAACAACAATAAGGGACTACACTAGTAATATAGGAACCTAACAGAAACTCTCTCTTCCTAGAAGAATCCTCCATCATCTAGAGTAAGATTCTCATCAAGGTCAGCACCATTTTCCTAGGAGAATATTTTTGTAGCAACCTTAACCTCGTACTCTTACATACTCCTATTACCTATAATCTAGGAATTAATCACTAATTCCATAGTTGATTCTATAACTATCTCCTCGAGGTTGGAGGCACACTCCATCATAGTTCCCTGCCACAGCTACTCAATTGGATTTGTGAATAGCCTATAAAGGTCACTTTCGCACACACTGACAAAAACTTCACCAGATCCACAATTGTTGTCTCTAATGGTGACTTGCTAACCATCAAACTTATCCAAACACTAGAAATTTGTCAAGCAAGAAACTGAAAGAAGAATCTTCATTAATTCAGGAAAATATAAGATAGAATCTAGCTCAAGAACATCACCTAAAGGCATCTAGAAAGATATGGAACCCAATCCTCTCACAATATGTGGAAAAATCACCCAACTCCACACGTAATCCTCCCTCTTGCAGTTGAACCTGTTGAAGATCTTTCTATCATAAATCATATGTGTGGAAGCTTCACCATCCACATACCATCCAAAAACTGAAGCTATGTTCGTGGAAAGACATGACACCATGGTGAAGCTAGTATCAAGCTTAGTAGTCAACTCATTTCTACCTAAAGATTCTGCACTTCCCACAAACTCTTGTCACTATTGTTGCTTTCCCTTCCCATTCTTCTCTCATGACACTAAGAAGCATGGTGTCAGTGCTTGTCACACCTAAAGCACTGGATATGACTCAAGTCTTTCTTCCCTTGACATAAAGAAATGATTCTTCATCCTTACTCTTCTAACACCTCCCAACTCCTCCTTTCCTACCTCCTCTCCTCACCTTACTGGTGAAGACAAGGTCTGGTCCATTATCCTCATCCTTGTAACTAGTTGAGACTTGCTTTAGTCTCATCTCCTCTCCAATGAAAGCAACCTATAACTTATCAAAGTCAAGCAACTCCTCCCAACCATAATAAATTCGACAAAAGTGTGCCTTGATGGACTAAAACCATTAAAGAAATCCGAACTAGCTCATTATCCTCAACTGTGCACCCCACTGCACTAATAGGATTTCTCAGCTCCACTATCTCCATGATATAGCTTGCCAATGTATCTGTTTTGTTCATGCAGTGGAGGTGAGCTTGTTCTTCAAGAGCATCTTTCTGGATATATTCACACTCTGGTACAAGGTTTCCAAGGCATCATACATATCTTTGGTAGCCCTTTTCCCAGCGATATGAGGGATCAGATGATCCTTCAACAAATCCAACCAAATTCGCTTTGCCCTCATTGCCAAATCCTTGGACTCTGTAGGCAATGCAACCACCTTCTCCACAAGGTACCATAAGTTTGTCATTTCTACAAGATTTCGCAATCTCAACTTTCCACGGCACAAAGTTGGAGGCTCCCTTCAACAAGTAACTCTCTTACATACAAGAAATTGCCATTACTACAGCTTCTTCAAACAAGCAACAATCTACAATCATTGGATGAACAAGGGTTTCACACACCACAAACCTTATCAGGTCCTCATGCCAATCACTGGCACAATTCTATTTTGATTACTAAAGCTTGGACATACTGCACACTGAAACCCTCTGACAGTGCTCTACTCCAAACAGCTTGCCTCTCCATACCAAAAATCTGGAATATTTCAAAATTTATGCTCTGATAACTTGTTATATTTTCTAAACCGTGGTAGGCAGACTATACACTAAAAGAATTCCTAAACAACTATATAGCTGAAAACTGAAAACCACTCAAAACTGTTCTAATAATGCTAAAGTTTACAAGCACATATTGCAGAAAAATATGAAGGAAACTCACAGGTCTTTCCTAAAGAAAATCATTGTTATTGAGCAGGAGAACAAAATTATTGTGTGCTTGCTACATCACTGTTAAAAGCGATACTGAAACTAGTAGATGGACTGTCAAAACCTATTATTGTTTTCTCATTAAGTCTGAATTGAAATCTACTACAGGAAATATACAGCAAGTTAATTCCCTACCTGCTGCTGAACTGAATACCTTAAACATGTACCCCTGCCATCTCCTTTATAGACTAGGAAGAAGAATAGGTAGAATGACTCAGGACACATGCACAACATAGATCTACATATTTAACTGGACTGCATATGTCCTAAAGCAAATCATTGTTACTAAGCAGGAGAACAAAATTTTAGTGTACTTGTTAAATCACTGTTAAGAGGAATACAGAAACTCAGTAGATGGACTGTCAAAACCTATTACTGTTTTCTCATTCAGTCTGAATGAAATCTACTACAGGAAAAATACAGCAAGTTAATTCCCTGCCTGCTGCTGAACTGAATACCTTAAACCCATACCCCTGCCATCTCCTTTATAGAATAGGAAGAAGAATAGGTAGAATGACTCTGGACACGTGCACAACAGAGATCTACATCTTTAACTGGACTGCATCTGTCTTACCTAAATAAGTAAACCCTAAGGTGTCTTGAATTAGAGTCTTCAATATGCATGAATATATGTGCCTTTATCCTCAAGTCAACTGCACCTTTAAGAATAGTAATGGCAAACAGTAGCACCTTATCTCCTAGGGATCAGTGCTTGTTCCTAAACTGGAAACAAAGGACAGCATTATCCTAAGTAACAGGACACCTCCAAACAGGGCCCATGTTTTGTATCCTAAGTGCCGGGCACCAATACGTGAGGACATGTCTCCAACACATGTTTTGCACGTGCCCTGTTCAAAGGACACTTGCCAAACATGTGTTTGCCACATCCCTCACCATGGCCCCCATCAAAGAGGATGCGGCCCATAAAAACGCATTTTCCCATTCTTTTGAGCTCATTTCACTCAACAGGTTGGATGTGTTAGATGTTTCAGAGTGCAGCTGAGGGTTATTGTGTAGTGTTATAAGGGATTCCAAGTGTTGTGCAAGCGGATTTGTCCACCAATCTTCAATTTTTTTCCAACAGCAGTCAATTGTCTTCCTCATTTCACAGAAATCATGGCTCAATCATCAAGGGCAGGTGGAAAAAGTTAAAGGAAAGAGAGAAATGCCCCCACTGATGTTGTCCACCCTGTTTCATTTTCTTCAGGGTCTGCTAGTGCTCCATATACTAGAAGTGGGGCTGCAATAGTAGCTTCAAATGCTGAAAAAGCCATTGTTTTAGCAAGACAACAGGCTTAAGAGTAAAATTTGTATGATTGAATTTGTATCATGATCACATAAAATTCTAAATGTATTTAGTTTCGAAATTCTAAAAAAAGTTGAATCTTTGTCTATATTTCATTTTTGTATGTGTAATTTACTAATTTGCTATAATTTTTAATATAAATAAAAAATTTGTGTAACATGTCCTCCATGTTCTGTTTCCGGGATCGCGGTGTCTCGTGTCAGACTCGTATTTCTGTCTTCCATGTCTCGTGTCATTGTGTCATGTGACTTAGACATTGACTTAGACATTGTCCTATACCATCTATAGTTGATCCATGCATGTGTCCTCACTGCTGGATGCCTACAAATAGTGATGTGCTCCTCCTAATCTACTCTATTGCTACACCCTCATTTACAGACCATCATGCTTCTCGGAAATTAATGCTGTATGGATCTGCTGTATCATGTATGTGAGTAAAGCTATTGTATCAGATTTTGATATCATTGGGAGATTCCTCTGCTGGAAATGGTGAAATGGCATTATGGTAAGATTAGGGAATGAGGAATGGTTGGGCGAGGACCAGGAATATAGAATACCCATCAAACTGAAAAATGAACTCATTCAAAAGAACTACTTCACATAAGCAGAGGTGTTTCTATGTCATAGGCCCACTCATCCTGGATCAGATGTGGTTGGATGGTTCAGATTTAGCATGTAAAAATCAAGAATGTGGAGAATTCATAGCTCAGTTGATTAAATCTGGTATAAGATAAAGATAGAATAAGATAATTCTATCAATGTCCAACAAATAACCACAAATAGGTCAATGGGACTGCAAAGACTTTTGGATGAGCCAGAACATATCAGGTGGGATGCAAATCCACAAGAAGGTACATATTCACCGAAGATAGGTTACAAACTCACTCTTTGCGCTCCTCAGGTGAAAAGAAATGGTGGTGGGTTTGGACATGGAAGACACTTTCCCATCCAAAACTAAGTTTTACATGGCTAGCACTTGAAAATAAAATCTTATCTTGGGAAAAAGTACCAAGAAAGGGGTAGGAAGGGCTAGTCATTATGCACTGTGCGAGGAATCTGTGGAATCTGTGAGGCACCTGTTTGTTTGTTGCCACCTTTCTATGGAAGTCTGGACAGTGGTCTATGACTTGACCACTGTTAAAATATCCTGGAAGGGTTCTAATCTTAAAAAGTCCTTGGAACTCTAAAGACAGCTTAGGATTGAAATCCATCCACTGTCCAGCATCTGGTCTCTATGGTTAAAAAGGAACAGTACATTTTTCTCTGGAAGAGCTGGAAGAGAAGAGTTCCTACAAGTCTGTCATAGACTTAAAGATTATTTTCCTTTGGAGCCAGTTAATCCCAAAGTAAAACCTCAGAACACAAGAAACCCCAATATTGCACAGGGATACTCTAGTGGGGCTGCTAAGAGGAATTCAGGCCATAGCGGTGTTTGTGGGACTTTACTACTATAGGCTAACTCCAAAATCTCCTTCAGATGTGGGTTGGACAGAGGATCCAAAAATAAGGCAGAACTCATGGTATACTATTTCCTTGGCTCGGGACAGAGGTGTCCACTCCATTGCCATTTAGGACGACAAACAGATGGTTATTGGATACCTAACTAGGTCTACGTAGATTAGGAATATCCATCTACAAACAAGCATGGACATAACCAAATCAATTGCAAAAGGCCTCAGGGTTATCCCTTTTTCACATATATTTTGAGAACTAAACTGTGAATCTGATTGCCCTGGGAAAACAAGTTGTGGACTTGGTTAAGCGATCCTAGCAGATGGAAGAACTGAGGAGTGATGGGAACAGTACTCACACTTTGAGGAATCTATTATGAGACTTGTGTGATGGTTCTTTGCAGGGGAATTAGTAGCTTGAATGGGACTTGCCTTTGTCCTCTTTGGCGGTTGTCCAAGCTTTAAGGTTTGTACTTGGCAAGATATAGTTTAACTCTGGACATGATAGACCATTTGATCCAGACTGTAGCCATGAGCAACAACTTATGTACTCTAGTTTTTTTAATATCAATAAGACGATTATCATTTTTTTCCTTGGAATATGTATATATAGAGAAAGAGACTTGGTCTATTTGAATCTTACAATCAAAGTAAAAAGATTTTGAGAAAGGATATTAGGTCTCTAAGAACTCGTTTCTGTAGTTAAACAGCTCATTTGTGAAATTTAGTAATTAATTTTGGTTTTTGTGGGATAAATACCTCCGAAAGAATTGCTATTGTAAATATTTTTCTGTAGTGATAAATTATGCAATACCCACTAAACAAACAAAGATTCACAAGCAGAATACTCAGTTTTTTCAAAATTTGACAGTACCTAAAAGGACAAATAAACAATTCAGATTCAAATTGATATCATATTAAATCATTCTGATATCTAAATTTAAATTTCAAAGAAATTTTTTGAAAATCCACCCAAAAACAATATAGATTCATAAATATATATCAAGATACTAAGTCCTTAAGGTTAGCTCAATAAGTTGAACCATCTGCCCAAACCACTATTGCAGCTAGTGGTTGAGTCATCTTCCATCCAGATATTCTATGGAAGAGGAGGGAATCCCACGAGGTTTTTCAAAATATATATCAAGATACTACAGGTCCATCAGGCTGTGGTCTAGCAGCAGCTTGGAGCAGTTGTGACAATGACCCAATCACCCATGTTCAAATCCTCATGGGCATGCTCGTCCTCTCTAAGGGTTTTGCCGGATGTCGCTAGTGGTCCTAGGCCTTATGCCAATTATTGCTTGTAGCATTTAGACAGATCATTGTGATGGGACTGGCATGGTACCAACAACCCCATTCTTCACTTAAATGCGAGAGGGAGGGACAAGGCTTATTTCTGACCCAGTTTATCCTTTATTATCTAGATACTAAAAGACAAAGTATCCTATTAATGTCCACTCTAACCATTTTGGCTTGTAGAAAATCTGTTAGGGAAACCAACTCCTAAAGGTAGAACACCTTCCCTCAGAGACACAAAAGGGACTCAACACCCACCAGAGTTTTAACCTGGGCTGTTTGCATGGCAGAATCTTGTCCCAACCACTAAGCTGCTAAAAAATATTACCAAAATTTTTCAAAGATTGAGGATTCCAAAAAGATGAATAGCTCAGATTCAATTCGATACCAGACTAAATCAATTAGACACCCAAATTGTATTACCCCTACCCAGAAACAATATATCTACATGCATGCATACATAGATGTAAATATGCATATAATATACATATATAACAGGATACTACAACTTCTGCATGTTTATAGGTAGATTGCACCAGAATAAAAAAATTACATGTAGTTTACCCATAAACACTCAGAATTGTCGATTAACCGCAAAAATTTACATTCTAAGATATTAATAAACATATCAAAAAATTTCAAAAATTGAAGAGAGCCAAAAAGACTGATGATTCAGATTCAAGTTTATACCAAATTAAATGCATTCAGATACCCGAATTCAAAATTACATACAAAAAAGTTATATGTATATGTCTGTAACACGCACACATATGTGACTGTAACATACGTATACACTGGGAGTGGGGTACACCATATATATCATATTTTTATTCTAAAATTGGCAATAGCGAAAAAGATGAATGATTCAGAATCGAATTTACGCCACATTTACTGCATTAATATACCCAGTTTGGATTGTCAAAGATGATTCAAAGATTAATTCGAAAATTCAATATGAGTATATGAATAAACCTTAAATGGCATGAATTTGAACCTGAATCATGTGTCTCGTTGGGTATAGTCCATTATTGAAAACTATTGGTGTGTGCAGAGTTTTTGGATGAAATTTTATATGAGAATTCAATTTGGCCATCTAAATGTGTGTAGTTTGATGCCAATTTGATTCTGAGAGTAAATCCAAATTTGAAAAATTTAAGAGTATAAATATGAATTCAATCACCAAGATTTTATAAAAAGAAAAGTAAATATGAATTCATCCGGTGCTGCTGATAAGAGAAACTAAATAGCAGTACCCATTCCATTCCACTTGATTAAATCATAAAGTGGTATAGGGAGAACATATCTAGGTCTTCCGGTGAATAGCATGCCATGCCTACTTGAGTTTTCCTGGCTTCAGGGTTGTGACTCAATGCATCCCATGGTTGTAGTGTGAGGTATGAAAGAGAAGGTTCTCTGGCAGGCAGTTTGTGCAGGGAGTTCTGGTTCCGTTTGTAGTAGGTGTAAGATAGGGCTAAAAAACCCATCCCAATCCCAATTCTAATTCCCATCCGCTGCTGGTAAGGTAAGTTCTGTAGATCTGACTGACTAACTCCACTAGGTGATTCCAGGTCTATGGCTCCAGATCTAGTAGTTCGTGCAGATCAATATAAAGGGAGTGCGTCTTCCCCTGCCTAGTTTGTTGGTATTCCTGGCTTTTAGAGTGTATACTGGATGCTCCTAGGGTTCCGGTCTCAAGGTAAGGGTAGTCTGTCACCACTCAGCTATCCATCCAGCCGCCCCGCTATGTAATATATAATCGGGACTACTAAGAGTATTCGGCTTTTGGACAATCCATAAAAAGTAATTAAGTATAAGTCCGTAGATGAATAAAGAAATGATGATCCTGGGTCATCGTAAAGAAGGTTAATAAGGTTTCAGATTATATATGTAATAACGCAACTAGAAAATCCCCTAATAAAAGCGATAAAGAAAGAGTTTCTATGCTCTAAAGCCCAATCAGCCTGTGAACTAATGGCATTGGTTCTTTCGGGCTCCGAAGGCACCTAGTTGGGGGCAACAAGGTCGGTTCAAGTGAATCTGAAAAGGTTAATATGTCTCCATTCGTGTCTATCCTTTCTCCGAAGCTCGTTTATCTTGTACCTGATCTACACCCCATAATCCTTATTTGGAACTGGTTCTCGTCCCGAGAGACGAAAGTTGGTTTGCTTTCTATGTTTCGGTTCAAATCCGAGCATCTTTGTACTTCCGCCGTGTGGTGTTCATCACGTCACGCTCACTCGTGAAGAAATAGAAGATTGATTCTCGGTGAATAGTAATAGTGCCTGCCTTGCCTTTCCTACCGACTAAGATTCTATCAGCAAGTGGTTATGGAAGGCCTGTGAATGCTTTCTGGAAAGCGATAAAATAGCTCTCCCTATGGCCCCATCCAACACTGTAAGTTTGGGGCATTACTAAGATTGGTTAAGTGAGGAACGGAGTGGAGATCCCATCTGACCCGCCCAGTTGGTGAAAACACTTAAGTAAAGGTAGTTTAATGCCGTCCTGAGAAAAGGTAAATAGCAGTACCCAGTAAGCAATTAATTCATCAAGTGTATAAGGCTAACAAGGTGAAGTGGTAACAGTGAAGGTCAATAGGCAACATAGTTCAATAATTGTGGCACCCAGATTCGATAAAGCAAGTGGTTGTTTAAGTGCGCAAGTATATGGTAAATAGTAAAGGTAGTTGGTAGCTGTCGCACAGAAATAGAATTGCAGCAATGCAATAGGCTTCAAAAAGTAATACAACTGGTCTAAGTAAGTGCCAACCCAAGCCCTTCAAATCTAAGTAGTAAGGCTATACCATAGTGAATCACTAGATAAAAGAGGGTAGTACAGGAGGGTAGTTGTCCATCCCATCAAACTGCCTGCTATTAGGCTGACCAAGTTCATAGCAAAGGTTTCAGTGCTGTATAAAGTAATAAGATTTAAGGAAGTGTTATCAAACATTCAATGCTCTAAGCTTGGGGCATCATAAGTAAGTTGGGTAAATGAAGAGACAATCTCTAGAGGGTGTGATAAATAGAACAGGTGGTTAGTAGTATGGTCAAAACATGAATCCAGCAGGCATCATCTAAAGGTCATATAATGAAGTAGGAAAGAATCAAATGTATCTAGATCTCGTCCCTAAAAGAGAAGATAGTGCAATACCAAGTAAGCATGATTTCAGCAAGTACAAGCAGATACTAGCAATGTTGGTCATAATTCCTCAAAGTCTCTATCTGGAAGCCTGTCTCTACAAGAGAAGTCTATAGAAGTTTGAAGTTCACTGCACCGACCCATTCTCCCTTATTCTATTGCATGCTCCCAGGTTCATTTCTACTCTCTTTCTACCATTTATTCAAGCATTTCCTATCTATTCGCCCGTCCCAAATTCTTAATTAGTTGATCCATAAAAAGGTGGGCCATAAAAAGGAAATAGATTCTTTGTGAGCTGGAAAGAGATTGATTATTAGTGGACTGGTCAAGCAGCGGTAGTATGAACTTGCTGGAAGGTCTGTATCCTTGTATCCAACTGCTATAGATTTATTATCTGTGGGCCATCCCGGTAAGTAATGGTTATTGGATATTTCTTATTTAGCCTTACTTGTTGGCCTAGGCCTCCTTTCCTCCCTACCAAAATCATATGCCTGGCAGGGATCATAGTCCCTCCCAGCTGCATAGTCACAGTATTTGACCCTAGCGTGGAGATCCACCAGTGAGTGCCCTATCAGGCGAGATGACTAGCAATCTGATGAAGGACATTATGACGAAAAAGCAACACTGCACGGCTATCACTAGACCTGCCAATGAATGTACCGCCTCACAGCTATTGAAACCTCACCAAATCAGGCATTGATAACCAAGCCACGGCTTCCAGGTAAAAGGGCTCTATGCTCAGCTAGTCGACCAACAACAGTCGATCCGCTCTCTTCTGTCTGATGAACCTGAACTGTCTTTTTTCCGATGCCTCTGCTGCTGTGGGTTTTGCTATTTGCACTTACTTATTGTTTTTTATGGAATGGGTGCTGTAGCGATGGCGTCATATCGGCTAAAGCCCCTTGTTTTGTTGTCCCATTGAAAATAAGTTGTCATATTGCTCAACCAAACTTTGGTGATAATGCCCATGGGCCCAGGACTAGGTATTTGGGCCCAACACCAGGTGTTGTTTGAAATAAGCAGTGGTAATCTGGCCAATGGCTTCCCTATTGAACACAAATCCTCATAATTTTCTCGGATCTTCTCTGAATGATATTCTCCAAGTAGTTGATTCCCATTCCCACCACCAGCGAGGGACATACATCATTGCTACCAATAAGTCCGCCGATAGGTCATCCATCAGTAGTGCCCACCACCCAAAAGAAGGGGTATTAGTTTCTAGCTGGTAAAGACAAGATTTAGTCTCATCGTATACCACATTTCCATAGGGTCCTTATCATCAATACAACCAAAAACTTCCAGCCATATATGATATATTACCAACATACGAAAATAAGTTAAATGGGGGTTCCCATTTAGTGGATTATATGAACCATTCCCAAATAGAATCCATTTCCTCCATGTTCATTTGGTTGGGACACCCAAAACCTTATACTAATTTGACATTTGTCATTATTCAAAACATCATTTGGATGGATTATAGACAAAATCCCACCATCTCATCGAGGCAGGAAAATGGATATTTTATCTAGTCATAATTCCATTTCAAGAAGGTTCTTATAAAAGCTAGCCAGGATTCCATAGTGGATTCCATTCCATGGCGGATTCCATAGTGGATAAGTTCGTAGCTCTTCAGGTTCCCATACCGCGTGTCCAAATCCCGCATGATGCCGTGGTAAGTCCGTTTGAGGTGGGGATCTCCTTAGCCAAGAGGACTTTTCCATTAAGGTTGGGCCATTAGGACCTACTACTCTGCTAATAAGGTTCCAAAACCGCATGGAGCGATACTACAACTGCACTCTATGAAGAGGTTCCACACACAACCGCTAGAGCAATACTACGCTCTGATGAGGTTACAATACTGCACATAGGGTAGAGGGCACACTATCATCAGGTGAGGTGGTAAGGCCAATAGTGAGTCAGGAATTCTAGGTGGAAACTTCTAGACAAAGGAATATGGATTTATTTTTTCACCTTGCCATGAGTACCTTCGGTGGTGGGGTAAAGAGCCAATGGTTCAACCAACATGAAAAGAAACTATGTTCCTATTCAATCTTATGGTATGGGAATGAAACCACCGAACCAACTAAACCAACTTATCAGTGTGAGCAGAAAGAAAGAGCGTAGAAGGAAGGCTAAGAGCTATGGATATGTAAAATAAGAGCACTAACAAAAGAAGGAACTAGTACGGGAATGATTAGAGAATTGTAGGAAGGACAATAAAAGCATAGAGCGAGAGTTTTAAAAGCAAAAAGCTATAGGGTCAAGAGCAAAGAACTAGAGTCTTATTGCAACTTTGGATATTATGACCTATAGAAAGAACCAGCTAAATATATCCCAGTCTTATGGATAATAAGGGTATCCGCTCATTTGGATAAGGGGGGGGGGGGGGGGGGCGTATGTAGATCTATCTATCTATCTATCTATTTTATTGCTCTGCCTCCTACGCTCTTATATTTGCCAACCCTACCTAGTTGCTATGCGCAATGCTCTTATCTGCCTGCTACGCTCTTCTCATTTGCCACCACCTCTTTGGGCTCAAGGGGTATAACGATCAAAGCTCAAGGGGGTAAGGTTTGAAGTGTAAGTGTCCAGTTTAAGTGGTTTAATTGTTAAGAGCATACAGGGCAGTAGAACGTGAAAATGTGAAAAAGTGAAGCGTAATGTGTGTCAAGACCTCTATTCTAGGCCTTTATCGTGGTGTGTCTTCCATGCCTATATAATTGTCAAGAAGACCTATATGTGTGTCCAAGCCACCCGTTTAAGGTTGTACTTAGCTTGTAGGGTGAATGTCTCAATGTTAGTTGTCAATTGATTTATGGATGAAAATGCTAAATTTGACTGTTTTCATTGATCTAATCAAAGCGAATATGTTGCCTGCCTCGATCAATCCATCCCAACCAAGGAAGTAAGAAGCAGAGGGTCTACATAAAGGATAGTTCGAAGGCTTTAGGTAAAGGCAGAGGTATAGGGTTGAGGGTATAGGTGTATGGTTCCTCCATCGAGGTATAATTCGAGGTCGATAAAGAGGTTTAGGAGGAGGTAACAAAATACCAGTTATAATATAGAAACGCTCTGAAAGGGTATGGTTCATATAGAATAAAATCTAGTTGGAGTTTCCGATGATGCTTACGTCTCCCCCAAAAGGTCAATTTGATATTGCATGAAACTTGCGAATGAAAAGGAGCGAGGGGGTTTATCCTGCTTGACCGATAGGGAGAGGTTACGAGCCACTCCCCAAAAGTTGTAGGGGGAGGTTTGTCAAAATATGTTCCAAGCGAACTTGAGACCTTTTCCAATCCAGGTATGAAAGGGAATGCGGTGCATATAATCCATCGAGCAGTGTTGCTCCAACCAAGCAACCTAATGGGGTCAAACAATAGGATCAACCACACACCAGAAACAAGGAGGCCAAAAGGAATTAATGTGGACTTGAATGCGTGTAAACTGGCCATTCCGAGGTCGTTTCATTATCTCTCGTCATCAGTTGGGGTAACGCGGATCCTTTATAATAAACCTGTCCTGGGCGAAATGAACCGATGCACCTCATCACGCACCCACTCGTAGAATCGTATATGGAACATGTCCATCGCTCCTCTCTCGATCACTTTGCATACAACTCTTTTTACTGATCCCGGATCCCACCTTTGCGTACAACAGAACCTCTAGCGAATGATACCGGCAAGCAGCGCAAGAACCCGACAGATATACCTTTTTGTCTCGAGGGGTGCACCTCACCCTGCTACATCCGTCTATTGAACCACCTCACCTATTTATGACTATAGCTTCTTTCTAGCAATGACTTTGTAGCACTGATTAAAAAGGACTGACAAGAGCTTCTGACACCACTGACTATCTACAACTTGAAAGACTAGAGCTTCCAACACCTCCCAACTATGTATATTGGTATATTGGCAATGAAACTGGCAATGACTAGTGACTATGACTAGCAATGTGTGTCTATTGGCTATAGAAATGACAACCTTTGGTAAATGTGAATTGACTATGGAATCACTAAAGGGACTTCTCTCATAAACTTGGAATGGGTGGAGAGGGTACTACTCTGGTTCCCTCTGGCCTATCCGATACGGCAGCATCAGCAGAAAGAATATAAGGACAAGTTCAAAGTAGATATGTTATATCGCATATAGTATCAATGTCTTATTTTGGAGCCCAGCCCCGCTATTACTGGCAGTTGTATTGATTGCGAGGACCCTCTAACAATGTGGATGATACACTGGATGGCTATTGGATGACCGGCTAGCAATGAATCTCCTGGGCACTTACTATCAGCAGGCTTACTGTCTTGGCCCCTCCTATTAGATGGAAAGGTCACTTACTTGCCCTTCAGCCTTACTACTATAGCAACCCATAGAAGAGAGACTGCTTAGGTATAATAGCTCTAGCTCTAGCCATTAATTCAACTATAACGTAGAAATGCAGTATCTTATGTATAGATCCTATATAAATGGATTTCTATGTTCTGCACTACGGCAAGAGAAAGGCAAGTTGAAAGTGCCATAACTCATTTATCCTTTTCTTATTGCCACTTAACAGAGCCAAGTTGAACTACAAGTTGTTGCACTAATTAGAACTAACTGTATGTCACTCTAAGGTGGAGTGCATGGGCCTCTACAGCTCTAGCAGAGAGACTGGCTCTACAAACTACTACTCACTTAGCGGATGTATTTTGATTTATTAGAGATGGATTTCATATAACATCGTAATGACAAGGACGAAGGGCTCACTTGACGTTAGGAGGACGTCAAGCCCGTCTCAACCAAAGGCTCGGTAGGGACTCACTCATTCATATGGGTGAGGATGCCCCTGGCAGGGCTCGACCTTAGGGAGAGGCCCAGTAAGGACTCACCGATTCATATGGGTGAGGAATTATATATGTCATTATGCTTTTTGATCATCGGTCCATCGATTTCGCTTACTTCTGCCATTTCCCAATCATTCATTAGATATGTAATGAACCCAGAAAATGCATATATTATATATGTAATTATGTCATCCCCACTTTGATGAATGAGGGAGATTTCTCGCTCTCTACCCGCTATATCAGCCCCTTGCCCGGTGCGGACAAGCGACTACGTTCCTTCAATTGATCTTATATATGTTAACATCTATTTTCATTGATTCATTTTGGTTAGCCTTGACCTAACCAACTACTTGATACTCTCTGTCTTTCATTTGAAGAGGGATTTGAATGATTCGAACACGAAAAGCGCATAAATGCAGGATTATTAGGCAGGAATAGGCTGATCTTCTAACGTACACCTCGGCTAATTACTCCCACCCACAACTGGCTGATCTTCTAGCATACACCCCTGGTAGGTAGTTCTCTGCGCCCGATAGGTAGGCTGATCCTCCTAGCTTACACCTCTTCCCCCCGCGCACGCCTCTTCCCCAGGTAGGCTTCTCTCCCCTAGGCTTAACGGTAGGTGGGAAAAAGTGCTTGGAAGCTATCAAGTTCAAATCATTCTTACTTGCTTTCTTTGATTTGAAGTATTCGCGGAGCTGAGCTGTACACCGAGCTTATCCTTTCCCTTGTGGCTTCTCCTTTTCGGTATGACAAGCACCGCATAGGATCTCCTTTTCGGTGCAGAAGACAGCAGCCCTTAGCGATAGATCAAGTGAAAGGGTTCTTAGATGGATGCTTGTTGAATTGAGATACGAGTCATTACACTATCTCTTCCAAGGCCAAGGAAATCAGGAGTAACAACAGCTCATCAGTCGTCGTAAATTCAGAGTCTATTTCAATAACTTATCTTCCTTGGGCCTTTTTCCTTATTTATCTGGCTCTCGTTACCGAAGTCAGTTATTACTTGAAAGATCTCTTTCTAAGATTAAGAGAATCAACCTAGTATCTCTTTGAAGCAAACTAATGACTCGTACGTATGCTTTTGGTAACTAGCCAGGGCCAAGCCGGCGACTTATAGGCGAAATCCTTACTACTCTCGACGAATACTACTATTAGATTCTATATGTGATATGAGAGTTTTTTATTTCTATTGGTTGGGATAACTCGTTGGAGAAGACTTCGTGAATACTTCGTTGAGTGTGGCGCCTTATATCCTTGGCTTCGTTAAGCGGAGTTAGGGATACGAGGGCAGGTTCCATCATCTATTTAGAAAGATTCCTACTCTCTCCAGTTTCTTCAAGTACCCCAACCAGAGATGTCTAGCCTTATACATGCAGGAGGCCTTCCGACTCCGCTCCCTTACCCTCTGGCCACACCCGGGACTAGCGTCCACTCATAGGATCACTTCCTTTTTTACGGTGCTCCCATCTACTAGGGGCACCAATAAACCGACTGATAGTAGCATTGCCTCCGACCCCAAATAGGTGCAGTCCCAGAGGACCATCTCTATTTCAGTGATACCCCAGCGGCATTACCAGTCTAGATCCCATACCAGCAATCAGGACGATATCATCCAGGCCCCAGCAACGGGCCACCTCTTCCAGGCAGTAGCACAGTACATAGTCTAGCTCCTCTTCCAGCTCTTCCTTCAGACAGCCCTCTCTCTTTTTCCCTCTGGCATTTGATTTTGTTCATTAGGTGATAACCCAGAAGAATTCATTAGAGAAGGTAGTAGGGTATAGGGTTCATAGACTAGTGCCTACCCTGATAAGTATTCCTGGCTGAAGCAATAGGTGATGTAAAGTAGGGTAAAGGTTCTATCTCTAGGTGGGTAGGTGAGTTGTTAGGAGGCACTAATGTGATGGCAGGTCTGTGAACGCTGCTGTCTGGAAGGAGGTAAATCCAAGAGCTCTAAGGGAAGCCGGTGAACGCTGGCTGGCTGTTTGGGGCATTCATTCCAAAGGTAAGTAGTCGTAAGGTGAAGCAGGTGGGAACGGTAACAAAGAAGTAATAATAAAGCGGATGTTCCAAGTCAATACTCCAGGTGTAAGTGCCTAAGCAGCCGGTTCAATAACTAAGTATCGTGAGGCAGTATTGACTAAATCCAAGAGGGAAATTCCAACTATTAAGCAATCCAAGACTGACTGTGAGTAGTTGTCCAACCAAACGAGTAGTCCTCTAGGCTTAAAAGAGTAATAGTAATGGTCTAAGTAACCCCCATGCGCTACCCCCTATTCAATCTGTGATTTTCTGTTAGTAGTGAAAAAGGCAGTTCCGAGGAACTTTAGTTGCTCGACCATAAGGCCCGTTAGGGGCTCGGCCGAGGTTACGAGGTCGAGGCCCGGTAGGGACTCACTATTCATATGGTCAGGGAGAGGATCCAACAGAAAGAAATGTTGTAGGGATCTAAAAGTAATACCGGTCTAAGTGCCTACCCCCAGCTTATCTTTAGGCAGAGTAAGGCAGTTTCTAAAACGATCCAACGATTGACTGGTGGTTCCTGTGCCACTTAAGTAATCCTTCCTTCCAACTTATGAAAGTAAATACAAATGGTCTAAGCACAAACCCACCGACCCACCGAAACAAGGAAGCCTGTGAATCTCAAAGTTAAGGTAATGGAGCCAGCTGATATATAAAGGCTCGTATATAAGATTCTGATATTAAGGGACCAAGTTGGGTTGTTCCGATCGATCGATGCAAAAACCCGTCCTCTCCTTTTTAGTCGAGACAGCTTACGCTTCCAAAACGTGCATCTGAGAAAGAAAAGATTGGTTTATCTGGTTTCCGAGGCATATTCCTCCATCTGGGTGAATAACTCAAAATTTGCTATAGAAAAATATCTGATTTCATACATTTCAGGTAGAACCTTCCATCTTTCCATCCAACCTACCTAAAGAAAGGGCTGTAAACCCAGGCTGTCAAACTGTACAGAAATATCGTAAGTAAAGGGGCTGTGTGATCCTTCCTTCCTTCCTACCTACCTATGTGGGATGGGTAACCAACCGTATAGCCTAAAATAGAGAGGTGAGCATATGCCCTCTAAATCATAGAGGTAAATGGAAGACCCGTTCATCTAAGCATACAAGGAGTAACAGTGTTTATTCGGCCTGTGTTCCATTCATTCCTTTCATTCCTTGGGCTAAATGTCAATGTTCCTGAGATCGTCCCAATGAGGCTCCCTAGGTGTCCAACCAAATGTGGTAAGGAAGACGGTAATACTAAGTTGAATTATAAACATACATGGCCAAACTCTAAGTTCAAGGAGTAATCGGGAAACTGCACATAGAGGTAAAAGAATATAGTGGTAATAATCTAAGGCAAGGTCCCAGTATGACGAAGATCAGGGCTTATGAAAAGGGCCTGTAGGAGCTCTGAAAAAGCAATGAGTGTGGGCTAGGCTAAGCTCTTCCTCCTTCCACCAATAATAGCTAACCAAACATAAAGGGATGTTCCTCCTTAAAAGAATAGCTAACCAAACATAAAGGGATAACCTTAAAAAAGAGGGCAGGTAAACTTGACGAAGTGAAATATCGTAAGTAATAAAGGTTGGGTAGTCATTCGAAAGGTGTAATAGGTAACCCTGCCTTCCATAGAGGTAAATGGAATAAAAAAGAGTCAATATCTCTGAGCGTACAACGAGGGAGCGTACAACGAGGGAAAGTGTTTATTGGGCCTTTTTGAAAGAAAGAGAGTATTAGGCGATCTTATCAAATGAAAACCTGAGCATAAACTTGCACTTACAGTATTGTCCCCACCTGCCTATGAATAAGAGGAAACCAATCCAAGTCCGATAGGTCTTATCTCCTGGATCTGCCCTCTCTAAAAGCAATATGAAACTACTCGGATTGAGACCATCGGTCCCGACCAATGTGTATCCTTGCTTTCAGCATGTGTTCATGCCTAGCCCCGGTGTAGGCAGTACGTATTGCTGCAGATATCGTTCTGAAATGTTCCCACCTCCATAGTATGTTTACACCTAACCTGGATATAGTCCAACGAGTCTCGTTCCAGTATGTGAAGCCCACCTTACTATAGGAATTATCTAATGATTGACTAGGTAATGATCGCGGTACAGGCATCTCCCCAAGTGCATGCTATCGAACTGCCTCATTACCATAGCAGGAGTTATAGATCTCCCACACTCCTATCCCCAATAAAGAAATGCCTCTAAACTGCCCCATTCACTGGCACCTGATCTGGGTCTTCTCACGCTATCCCCCTTTGAGGACTGCCTATGAACTGCCCCATTCACCGGCATAGTCTTATCCTTCTTATTTTCCCTAGATTACTACCTATGAACTGTCCCAAGTTCATTGTAGGAATTAGAGTCTCTTTCCAAACCCTTTCCCATTAGTGAATGCTTCATGACTGCCTCGCCCTCATAGCAGTAATAAGGATATCTATAACTAGGAGAAATCCCTAAATGCAGAGCCTTTTGTTTACCCATAAGCAAGGGCAGATGCAGATCCCTTTGTACCCGTGCAAGACCCATAACCCGTTGATCTATAGCCCTAGCCCGTTCTGGTTCCATTCACAGTTATAGATACAAATCCAGTGCCCGTTTATCTATAACTAACATATCGCTCAGGGTTGCGTTGATCTCGAACCAATCGTTTCATAAGCATAGGTAGAGTTAGTAACTAGTAGAGCAAAGGCAAGAGAGGAGACAGCATATGGGAAGGCAGTAATTGATTCGCCACCATATGGGGTTCTATGCGGTTGGTGATCATATGGTGTGGAACGAAGCTCGCGGTTAATTCTAAGAAATAAGGTGGAAAGAAGGAAGTAGGCAGGATACGGGAGACAGTATAAGAACAGCGGGGCAGTAAACCCATAACCATCTCGCCCAGCAATCCTTTCAGTTCCAGCTTCTCTTCGCTTTGTTCCAGGTGAAGATCTAGTCGCAGCACCCTTTTTATAAACAGTTTAACCAGAAGCACTAATTGCAAGGCTAGTTCCCAGTGAAGTTGATATCGAATCAGTAGTTGACCTTTCACCTGTTGATCCATACGCATTTGACCAAGCAAAAGCTACAATTTGATCCTAAGAACCACAATTACTTATATATCGCTTTCCATAATCGTTCAAGACTGCCTTTGCTAAGTTTAGCAAGTCTATGGGTTCTTTGAGTGGAGAAGCATGGATGGTCGCAGTCGGTCTTCTGAGTGGTTTACTTGTCCCTACTCGCTTGGTTGTGGTTATCCTAGGGATCTAATATCATGCAGTATGCTCCCGAGGTGTCTTCGCTCGATCTTATGGAGTAGTAGCACAAGTAGGTAGTCCTATGGTCTAGCTCCTTCGCCTGGTTGCAGTCTCCTATTATTATCCGTCTTTATCTGGTCTTTTATATATACGGGAGCCTGTTTATGCGCTATCCAATAAGGTAGGAAAAGAAATCTTAGTTCAGTATCATAGTCAAGACAAAGGTAGCATGGGTTGTTTGGTCTTGGACTATTGGCTAGAAGGTCAGTGCCAGCTGGTAAAGCCGAGAATCATAGTCAATCCATTGACAGCCAGTCATATACCCAACCAATCATAGCCAGTGCTCACTGCCATAGGGTCATCCAATAGCCGATCATTGTCAGTCTCACAGCCAGGAGGGAGGTCAACAGAAGGTCATTGCTTATAGCCGCTAGTCGGTCCAGGTGTTGATGTCGGTACTCAATGCTGCTACTCAATGCTGGTACTCGATGAAAAGAGTCGATGCTGCTACTCGATACAAGAGTCAATGCCAGTCATAGCTGGGCTTGGCTACTCCGCTTTGATCCCGGGCTACTCCACTGGGCTACTCGATTTGCTCATGGGCTTGGATACTAGGCTACTCGACTTGGATGGCTGATTGGCTTGATTACTCGGACTAGGCTACTCGGCTGTTTGGCTAATCGGCTCGGATGGCTGCTTGGTGACTCGAACTGGGCTACTCGACTGCGTTAATCAACGGCTTGGCTACTCAACTGCTTGGTTCCCTATTCAACTTAGAGAATCAGCTTGGCTAATTGGCCTAGCTACCGGGATGGGCTGGAGACAGTCAGTGCCTAGAAGCTCTTGTCAGTGCATGAAGCTCTAGTCAGTGCCAGAAGGGCATCGCCATAGGGTCACTGCCAATAGCCGGTAATCAGTGTAGTCGATTCAATGCCAGGAGGTGCCGATTAACACTAGCCAGGAGGATAAGGACATGTTACCGCATACTGGAGTAGCATATCCGAGTCACCTTCAACACATGACACATCCACCGGTATGGGACGGAAAGAAGTACGGGCCAAGTGAGTGAGGCACTAAGGGTCTCCGATAGCCAGTAAGTAGCCTTTTGGTAGTTGATGCCAGCTTTCTGTTCCAGTCACGAACGGACAAATGAAACCCTTTACCTACAACTCTTCCTAGAAAGTGAACCTCCACCTAGAACCTCGACCCCTCGAAATCGACCACTGCTACCTCCGCCTCAAACTATACCTCGATGAAGCCTTAGCACTCGAACTATACCCTATACCCTATACCCTTGACCTCGAACTCCGACGATATGGAACTCTTCCTAGAACCTCCAACTCACCCTACGAACTGAACTGACTCAATTTTCTTTATAATGCGTTACTTACAATGCACCTAAAAAGAGGATCTTCGACAGACACTTTGTTGAATTCACGCTAGTCAAGTTTTTTCTTTCACATAGGATAGTATCATTCACGCTAGTTAGGTAGTGCCAGTGTGAGGTGCACCCATCATTCCCCTAGTAGCTGCTTCCTACACCCACCATTCCAAGTTCCCAACAGACGAGATATCGATTTAGCCAGGTGGCACCATACAACGAGAGGAGTCCTTACCGCCAAACGAGAGGGAAGTTCTTACCGTCAGATGAGAGAGAAGAAAAGTCCTTACCGCCAAAGGATATACTTACCACTTTGGATAATATAAGATATAATGCAAGTTCTCTTGCCTATACCTTAACAAGCCTTTTTCAAGTTGATCCGCTTATGGCTAACATCTTTAGCACCAACATTGGGGGCAGGCACAAAGTTTGGGTAGACCAGATCTCAGCAAATATTCTCATTTGCCATTTTCATTTATATAAATATCGTTTTGATTCAGTCAGAGGCAGTATCCTCATCGTGTGTACTTAAATGGATTGATTATTACTCAAAATTGGCATTTCCCTAAAGGTTCTCTATGTTTTGTTAGGCGGTATGGATTCATTTGCTTGGCTGGGATACTCAACTGGGCGGGCTACCTAGCCTGGATACTTGGCTTGGATACTCGGCTGCTTTTATCATACACTTTGATAGTTGCTTGCTAGTCAACCGGGCTACTCGACTTGGCAGCTAATCCGCTTGGATAATCACCTTAGCTACCGGGATGGGCTCGATACTCATTGCTTAGAAGATACGGTCAGTGCTAGAACTCTTTGAAATGCATGAATTTAGCTAGAGTCATTTCACCTAGAGTACGTCCAAGAACCTTGCTATGGTACCTGCATTTAGTTAGATAGAGTACTGTTATTTACCTACGGTTAGTCCAGCAACCTTGAGCATTTCATTCCTGCTAGTTTTTCACCTAGGAATTGCCTCTTTCAGTCAGAGATACCAGGCTGCCTCGAGGAGATCTCGCTAATGCTATCTCATATTTAGTCTCTAGCTAGTTCCATCCTTCCTCTAGTTCCGCCATCCAGATAGCCGGGAATTCTCATTATAGCCGCTTATTGCCTATCGGGTTTTCCATCCTGAACTCTCTCCCTCACTAATCTAGCTCCTTCCCCCGCTTGAGCATAAAGAATCGAACTGGATGATAAAGGAAGAATCGAACTGGTGGCCAAACTCTCCCCCGACCGGTTGCTATAGCCTCCCGCCAAATGAGGGTCTAAGCTGTCTCTAAATTCTCTATATGCTTTCCGCCCGTAAAGAATCTCTATCTATATGATTTCCGTAGTCCTACGAGATCTAATCAATATGTTCCATGGTTCATATAATCAATATATTCCATGGTTCTTGGTTGTTCCCATCTCCAGAATCTAGCTATCAAATCTCTGATGGTATCTCCAGGATCTCTCTATCAAATCTCTAATGCTATCTATAGCAATCTAAAGAGAATATCTAATAAGGTCCGTCGATGGTGGCCTTTTAGTCGAGCGTGCTAACGCACCCTCCCTCGCAAGTGAGATAGAAGCATCAAAGTGATGAACCTACCTGTTTCGTGGTCATTGGGAAGTCCCTCCAATTTCACAGTCTTTAAGCGAAAAGACTAGTAAGTGGAGACAAAATTGAGATTAGCCGATAGTGATTGAGACACCCTTTTTGTCTAAGACTACTTATTCAATTGGTGGTCGATGGCGGCCTTTTAGTCGAGCATGCTAACGCACCCCCCCCCCCTGCACTGGTTTCAATTGGTCCTACCATCGATCCGTTCAAATGAAACAAAAGTGTTTGACATGAAATTACAATGATCGTATAATTAAGTCAACTGCATAGAAAAGAAAGGATCAAATAAAGATTGACTAAGTAACATTTTTTTATTTTTACTCTATGAATAGGAAGTATGATGAGATGCGTGGAACCATTAAGCCGAAGCCGGGTGCAACCATTACTTTTGGGTGGACTTTGGAAGGTACGGTATTCGGTAGGAGGCAAAATGGGAAAGGAACGGGTGCAAGGTACGAAAGAAGAACCCTGTGGTCATTCGAAGGTGAACCCATTGTGTTGCGGCCCTGCGGGCTCATAGGGGTACGTAATTGTTGTAAGAGCGGGCATATAAATAGTTGTTTGAGATCCTCGTGTGGTTCATAGAGAGTTCATAATGTGAGGAGCCTAGCCATAGTGAGTCCCTGCTGGTTGTGGTTGTTGGTGGAGATGGCCTATAAGTTGAGGATGGATAGGAGGATGGATAGATTTCTCTTTTATCGGGTTGATCTGTTCAATTCAAATTAGTATTTGCCCCAACCCAAGTGGAAGGTGAAGGAAGGTTAGGAGGCCAACAACCCAGCTAGGCCCCACACAAGAGCGAGCAGTAGGGGTAAGGGGATACGGTAACTCCCTTCCTCACTTTCTCTAATAACCTCCTTATCTAACCTATGAGCATAGGCTTTTCTTTTCAAGGCCCAGGTTTTATGCTTTTCTCCTTCATTCATTCCCTATCTGCGAAGCGAGCAAGCAGGTTGATCCTGAAGAGACGTCAAGTCATTGGCTTACTGCCTTGAGTGCCTATGAATTCTTTCGGTAAACCTATAATTAATTGATTGAAGGACTTCGATTTCTTGTCGGGTTCCTCGGTTGTGTGCATATGTGTACCGTAAAGGGTTATCGCCGACCTAAGATATAAAGGGAAAAGGTCCTTTATCACCAAAGTGTATTCTTGTATCTACTGCCCCAGTCAGTAAGCTGCTTTGTTGAGTAAGTGGTAGTTAGGGTACCGTTCCTTTTATAACAAATTGGAAACTGGAGACTATCGCCGACCTAAGATATAAAGGGAAAAGGTCCTTTATCACCAAAGTGTATTCTTGTATCTACTGCCCCAGTCAGTAAGCTGCTTTGTTGAGTAAGTGGTAGTTAGGGTACCGTTCCTTTTATAACAAATTGGAAACTGGAGACTCGTATATAACTAGCTGCTGGAGAAAAAGGAAAGGAAGGAGTACTCTCTTGTCCTAGAGGTTCTGTCTTATGAGTTAAGGGGATTGATTGGACTGACTTATTACCTGGTTTATGGGTAATCGAGGAAGTGGGTGGAGCCATAGTAATAGTGGCAATAGAATAATGTTGAGAGTGAAGGTTATCTACACGAGGGGTCACTAAGGGGGTTCAAGCTGGTGGAGCCTCATCATCTGAAGCAATGACACTATTTAGGTAGGAAGTATCCGGCACTGTTTGAGGTGCTTGTGGGTCAGTCTGACTAAGCGATAAGGCTCTTAATGAAATGGCTTCATGGAGACCAAGACGCAAGCAGGTGTGATGGGCATTTCCACAAAGGACACAAGATGGTTGGTGGTATGACCTTGTCTATGTCTTGGTTTACTCAGGTGGGTAGGAGTACTGTCCCTAGCATGGTAAAGGGTATGTTGAGGGAGAGGGTGCGACAAGGTAGCAAAAAGCATTTGGCGAATCTAATGTCCATGTAGTGGAAAGATACAAGGGGGGCATGCTAGAGGTTATTGCAGTGCAACTAGATGATGACACATAACAATTTGGGACATATCCAATCAAAAGGGGAAGATATCGTTTGGTACGTGCCTAGCTTGACAAAACTAGCTCTTGGAATTTTGCATACTTGACACAAGGTAGTCCTTTCAACTACGATTTTGACCCTAGCCTGGATGCCCATGATCATTCACTTCTTTGGAACATACAACTATGCTACCTCATGGACCAGGTCTTATATTGTTTTCGCCTTCGGTGCGCAGCTTGCCTGGTCTATGCTAGAAAAGATTAGGTTGTCTGCTTGCCCCTCTTTCTTCTTCCTTATTATGGACCTATACTATTCTTCATAATTCATGCCATTATCCATGTGGAAGAGGCTCATATTTTCAATGGCGCAAAAGTGATAGTCAGCCAAGTTCCTTTTGTTTTTGGTGCCAACAAGTAGTAAACCTTACCGTGTGCCCTTGTATAAATTCGTTGTGCCACTTTGTACATCTTACCACTTTCGTTTTTTTGTCATGAGACAGGGAAGGTAAGTCCAGTATCCCTTATAGAGACTCATTCTACAAATTGAAATGTAGCATGGGGTGGTAGGTGCACCATTACAATAGAATATGATCGACCCTTCGCACATGGTAAAAGTACCATTGTTCAACACGATTACCAAGGTTGTTCTTCATTGTAGCATGGTAAGGTTCATTCCTTTTGATCCCATCCTTATAATCCCAGGCCAAATTACCTACCAGTGCTTGCTTATGTATACCTAATCATTTTCCTGGGTGGATGGAGTTAGACAATAGTCTCAGGCACATGTTTGGAGCTGAACCCTTTTATATGCCAAACTCTTGTCAACTCTGTGCTCGATCTGGACGCTGTTTGGTTTTTGAACAATCAAATCTCTTTTCTCTTTTATTTCACCTCCTGGTATTCCCTGCAGTGACTTTGATCAATTCTATCCGATGGCTCTTAGGGAATCTCCGGTTAGACAGCCTATGGAGGAATATCTTATCCAGGAACAACAACCCCTCTGTAGGCGCTTGCTTAGGGTATCTCCGAAAGTTGCCAAGGGAATCTCCGGTTAGACAGCCTATGGCTCTGTCTCTTTTACTGAATATGCTACTGGGTATGGGTCTAGATCTCTACTATGATCATCCGTAACTGGATCATAATCGACAGGATGAAACGTATCTACTTATGATGATGCATCTGCCCTTGCTACTAGATCTACTGGTTCAAAGTCATCCGCTTAATCGACTGCTTAATCTGGACCTGTAACTACTATGCCTTTTTTCTATATGGAAGATATGAAACTAGGGACTATGGAACCGTAGCTACAGCCCCTGCCTTTACTGTCCTTGTCCTAGCTTATGCCTTTGCTCCTGCTTCTGCTTCTACCACTTATGGATCAACGGATGCTGAGCCAACAGAAGAAACTGTGGAATCTACTGCATCAACGGCTGCGTACTTTGCTGCTCTAGCTACTTCCTCTGCTCCTGCCTTTCTCGCAGTGACTAGGGTGAGGGAGGAGAAGTAGCAAGACCAGCACCTATCGTGACTACCAACCCCTTTCTACCCAAACCAACCTTTTCATTCACAATTCTGCCTACCTATGGGCAAAGCACCGGCCTGGTTCTTCCATCATCCAATTCCCGGTTAGACTATATCGAATCGAAACGAAAACCTCCGCTGCTATTTGCCCAATCCGCACGGACTTATTATTTCTTCCCATCAATCGATCAATCACTCAGGACTTTTCCTTGTTCGTGATTCCGGTAATGAATGAGATAGATTATATATGTAATTATGCTTTGATTTATTCAGCCCACTTAATGAAGTCTAAAGGTAAATAGTTCGGGAAAAGCGGAGCTATTTGATACAGTTCAAGTCTGGCATTTGCGAATAAATCCAAAGAGTTATGTTACTCACTAATTAAAGACTGTAACATACGTAAACACTGGGAGCGGGGTACACCAAAATATACCATATTTTTATTCTAAAATTGGCAATAGCGAAAAAGATGAATGATTCAGAATCGAATTTACGCCACATTTACTGCATTAATATACCCAGTTTGGATTGTCAAAGATGATTCAAAGATTAATTCGAAAATTCAATATGAGTATATGAATAAACCTTAAATGACATGAATTTGAATTTTTTTTCAGTAAGAAAAATACTCTGCTTTATATTCAGTACCAAAACATATGATAAAAAGCTTTGTCATTTCCTCAAAGAGGAATCGGCCATCTACCATGCCGTCAGCTCAAAAGTGAGGTTATCTAAGAACAACAAACATAACAGATTATGTTCTGTTTACAAACCAAAATATATGAAAACTGTCAATAGTACCAATAAAAACAGTTATACCGAGAGCATCCAAAAATTACATATGGCAGAAACAAAATGTTTCCAAATCATGTGTCTCGTTGGGTATAGGCATGAATTTGAACCTGAATCATGTGTCTCGTTGGGTATAGTCCATTATTGAAAACTATTGGTGTGTGCAGAGTTTTTGGATGAAATTCTATATGAGAATTCAATTTGACTATCTAAATGCGTGTAGTTTGATGTCAATTTGATTCTGAGAGAAAATCCAAATTTGAAAAATTTAAGAGTATAAATGTGAATTCAATCACCAAGATTTTATAAAAAGAAAAGCAAACATTGAGCAACAACATCCCAGAGATGAATTCAGGAACAAATTGAAAAAATTGAAAACATATGGTTAGCTGAAATTCAAATCAACTGACCTCTCTGCTGTTTGTGGGTGGGGACTTGAAGCAGATGAGAGTATTCCCCTGCAGCATAAAATACTTCTTGCGTGAAGAATGCAATCTCAAGCGCTTGGGATGTATCGTGTACAACCATCCTTCCATGATGCAGTCCTCCATTGCATTAAAATATGAGAGAAAATTCTAGCGTGCCTCCTAATGGATCACTGCTGATGAATAGGCCAACGAAGAGGCTGCTGTCGTGAATGTGTAATTGCACAGCACACATGTGTTGGGGATGACCACTTCAGACCGAATTCAATCAGACAGACCTAAATCTTTGTGCCAAAAATAAAATATAAAAAATTATTACTGACCACAGGAAATTCGGATTAGGGGAGATCGCCTTTTTGGGTTCGACTTAACTCAATCGCCATTCGAAGTTCTCGTGTCTTCTTCGAGGCAGAAGAGGAATACAGGTAATCGCTGATTGCGGCAGTTAACGGAAGTTAGTTTTGCTGCGTCTGACGGAGTAAATTTTGAGAAGATGCTGCCACAGCACTTTTGCGAGGGAATCCAAATTGATTGATTTAGTTAATTTGTTCTATATTTGGGTGCTCAATAAGTATTCAACTGTTGAGTATTAAATGCTTTTTTATACCGTAAGTTTTACATATTCCATGCTTTTGTATATCACGTTTTATATTGAATTTAAGTAATTAATATTTTCTCTATATTTTATATTTTTATATTATGGAATTTAAAGTATTTTGTTTTTTTATGATGGATGGAGTAACCAATTTAAATATTGTAGGAATCAAAAACATTATACAATTCAATTTCAAATATCTCTAACAACTATATATATAATTTATTTTATATTCATATTTATATTGTTTTTAAAAAATTATAATTTATAGGGGTAATAGAAAGGAGTCGGGTGCTTTTCAGCTCCATAGAATTAAAATCTTAAAATACTGAGGGGCTTTGGAAAAAAGACCAACAATGAGACACAAATATATGGTCTCTTGCAAGGTCTCCTTCTCACTAGAGAATTAAATGTTTCCTCTCTTACTATGATTGGAGACTCTACTTAATCATTTGCCACATCGTTATAGTGGTGATAAAAGGGAGTCGGGTGCTTTTTGGTCCCATGGAATTAAAATCTTAAAATATTCAGAGGCCTTGGAAAAAATACCAACAATGAGGCAGAGGCATATGGTTTCTTGCAAGCCCTCCTTGCTAGAGAATTAAATTTTCCCTCTCTTAGTGTGATTGGGTACTCTTCTTAATCATTCGCCCCATGGTAAGAGGTATTTCCCCTAAAAACAGGCTCTTGGAGAACCTATTAAACCATATCAAAAGCATTGCAAAAGGTATGCCTTCAATAAGCTTTGTACATGTCTTAAGAGATAAAAATAAAGAAGCAATACAGAGTGTCAATGAGGGGTGAACTTCGTAGTTTAGTGAGCTAAGAGTGAATGGCCAACTCGGGCCTTCTTTTGTCCCCTAAGGACTCTTTTTTTTCCAATAAAAGACAGGGGGTGGGGGAGGGTCCTTTAAACGTGGCACCCCCCAAGTGAAGTTTAGTTGCATGCATTATCAAGATAAGTCTCTCAGGGAACCCATATCAAACTCTCGTCATGATGATCGTCATATATGCATTCAATACTACAAGCCAACGTAAGAACATTTCATTTAGAATCATCCTTGAGTGTGTGGGATTTATTAATCCTTGTGGTGAATCAAATGTTAAAGAGTGTGGGATGGCTTGGCTTGTCCTCAATTTCTTTGGTTCACCGGCTCTCTCACGTCAGAATAATAAGTTCAATAATGTAATGGAAAATACCAGTTATAGAGTGAAACTCTTGTATTGGATTTATAGTTTCTCCCCTCTTGTAAGTTGTTTCCTTATTCTAGATAGGCGGTGCCTTCAATTGGTGTGGCGTTGGTTGGGTTTTCACCCCGGGTGAGCACTCCCTTATCCATGGTTTTGATGCCCAATCTCCAAGCATGTGTCTATAATTGGAGTGTGGGTGGTCGCGCGATTTCTTGCTCCTCATATAGAATTGCACCAATTCTAGAAAGCTATGGTTGGTAAGTGGAACAATTCTCTCGCCTTGCTCAATGATCACATGGATAACATGCAGTTGCACCTCACGAGGTTGCAGTTTCAACATAATGAACAGTCTAATTTTTGTCTAGAATGATAGAGAGCAATTGTGGAAGCTTTGTAGCAAGGTGGAAAAGTAGGAAGAAGTGATATGCCATCTTTGCCAACATGTGGATCTATCGAATCTCTTGTTAACAATCTATTTCTCAACATGAAGGATATAGCTAGCTCTAGTGGGTCCAGTGTAAATTTTTGTCCATATATGAACAAATTATCTATTTGAGCAAATAAATTATCATCAAAGATTATGTTCTCAACTAGCCAACATGTATTGTAAATATTGTTTTTGGATGGGTTCTTTCTAGAAGGTTTTTACCTCCAAAAGCCAAGGTTTTGTTAGAGTCGACTGTATTCCTCTTTAGAGGATAATTTTGATACATTTGAGCTTAGTTACTTATGATGCTCGAGGCATTTATGAATTGTAACTCTCAATGTATAGTTTGGATTTGAGCACAGATTTTGCCTTAATACAAATATTCTCTTTAATGTTTAATATATATATGATTTTTAAGTACTAAGGGGTTTTTAAATAACATTATATTAAAAATAATTAAATTAATACTTGCATTACAAATTTAAATTATATGGTTTTAAAATAAATTTATATTTACATTTTTTAATTAAAATTTTAAATTAAAAATATTGTCCAATTTACCATATATCAATAATAATAATAATAATTTACTTCTCTTGGATGGAGCGAGACATGACGTGTTAAGGGAGTCATTTTCCCACTTAACAAGTGAGGTTGATGTGTCACCCTACCAACCATGATGAGGATACGTGGTAATTTTATTAAGGTGAAGAGCAGTGTCCTGTATGGTAGTTATAGCTTGTCCCTGGACCATATTTTGCATTCACTACTTGCATGAGGTCTTGATTGAATGGTGGTGAACTCAACCCCTTTCCCATCATTTCCTGAGATATCCAAAGCAATGGAATTCAATGCCATCATTCTCAACATTTTCATGTCTTGAATAGTGTTGCTTGGGTTACGGTTCGGGTTGCTTACAATCATGGCAACTCTAGAGCATGCCTGAGTGTGGAGACCTTTGCTATATTATACGGGGAATAAGTTATAGCGTAGGTCCGGGATGAGCTTCGAGAATTTGAAGAGGATATTGTTGTGGATAAGAACTGTGTGTCAAAATTTGAGGTGATCACGAATATAAGGGATTGGGTGCTTGACATGGGGCATATCCATTGCAGGAAAAATCAATACTTACTATAGACTTATACTGGAGAATGGAGATGTTGCTAGGTTGCTTTATCATGGACCTAAATGATAATAAGGAAGAAATCATGTTAATGCTTGACAAGGCGTTGCTCCATTAAAAGGAAATGGGGGCACATCCCAAGCAGATTGAAGTGAATATTGCTTTCGACCCAGGTTTGAGTTGTTGCAACCCTAGGATTACCATTGCCATGAAGATGGATGTACCCACTTCTTCCTAGTTTTTCTCATGAAATATGATACTTTACTTGTTTGGTTGTTTGGTTCTGCCAGATATTTTACGGTTGGCTTGTTGTTCTTAGTCCACAATTATTTGGTTGTTAATTCTAGGCACCAATCTATTCTCTTCTCTATCAAATTATAATTCTCTCAAACAATTATTGACACATGACTTCCTTTTGGAATGACGCCTAGTGATTTTGTCAGTGGTTTGGTTTCCCAAGTAGCAGACAACTAGCACTCAAGGTTTTGGAACTGGTGCAACATGTGGTAGTTAATAGAAAATTAGCTTGTAAAATAAATAAATAACAATTTACTTTTGGTTATGAATTGGTGTTAGAAATATAAAGAAAGAAAAGTAATAGATACTTATCTATATTAATAGGTTATTAATGAAACTAGATAAACGATTGTGTTTTATTAGTTGACAATGAATAAAAAATATTAAACTCTATTCATAATTGATTGTATTGTGAGGTGTTGTATAGCAAATTATGTGGAAATATTGTCATGTCAGATCTCCTTAGTGTGATTGGATTTTGAGAGTTTCATACTACAAGGTGGCTAAGTTTCGAAACATACGATAGTCAAAAGGAGACACCACGAAAAATCCATCCATGTTAAGGGTTGGCAAGGGTAGGTTACAATCCCTAGTTGATTTTGCCAATTTAGATGTCCTTGAGTTATAATTTCTAAAATATTAAGTGATAACAAAAATAAATAACTACTTAAAAAAATAAAATAACTTCAACAATATTTTTTTTTGGTAAACTTTGGCAGGACTACATTTTCATCATGTCCAATATATCAACCCGACCAAGGCAAAAGCGGGGAATTGAATCACTAACTTCACATCAAGGAGTACCTTCACAAAAGTTCCTATCACCATCTATCCAAAACCCATAAAATTTAAACAATATCTTTTTAAAAACTAACCTAAAATGAATTTAATTTAAAAACTAACCTAAAATGAATTTAATTTAAATTAGATTTACACTCATAATAATCAAATTCAATTTATTTAAAAAATACCATATTTTTTAAAATTCATTGTAATATCATTTTTTTTTTTAAATGAGTTGTTTTGTATATAGTATTACATCATTTAATTTTCAAGCAGGTGAACGATAATGATAGGCCATCCAAAGATAACGATGTGGCTGGCCAACTCATACAAAGTTGTTAAAGAAGCTCAGCTACTAAGCACGTGTTGACTTGCTTTGAGAGCCAAGCAAATGGATACAAATTTTAATAAAAACACTCCAACAAAGAATAATGTTATTTAATGGGCAATTGGCTGTACAATAAATATTTGAAAATCAAAATTCAAAAAATAATACAAAACGTTTTTTTTTTTTAAATAGTTTTTGAAATTTGTTTGGCTTACCAAAAATAAAATACTCCAACGGTCTAGTAGTAATTCAAAGTAGTTATCACCAAAGTACACATATGATGAATGTGCCCCACATGACGGAAGGGTTGTCTTGAAGTATGGAAAACATGTGGTCATATTTGGTTTGGTGATGAGTCAATCACTACTTACCACAATAACGGCAACTACAAATATGGATAAACTTGCTCACGTGATAATGGGTTGTGTTAAAGCATGGGAAATGGACAAAAGTTTTTGGCACCTTGTTTCATTCATTTTTTGCAAAATAATAATCCTAACTATAAATTTGGATGAACTTGCCCACGTAATAACGGATGTGTTAAACCCTGGAAAATGAACAAAGGTTGTTTTTTGGTTAATTAATGGTTAGCTATTAATTAATGTCTATATATTATTTATAAAAAGTGTTTAATTTTTAAAAGTCGAGTAGATTTGTTTACGGGGTTTTGGATAGGTAGTGATCGGGGTGGTCAATTTCCTACTTGATCCGGGTGATATATTGGATATATTGGATGTGATGAAGATATAGTTGTGCGTAAAAAAAAAGTTGAGTAAATTTGTTTCAAAGGCATGTGTTTAGTGTAATTTTTTTTTTTTTTAATTTAAAATTTAAATTTATATTAAAACAAGTTGAATAACTTGTTTATGTTTATTGTTTTTTTTGTAAGTTAATATTTTATTCATATGGAGAAAAATATATACATCTAACCGAGTAAAAAACATGTGGTCTCACCCCAAAGGGTTTGTTGACCAAAATTTGCAGCAGGTGACAAAAATACAAAAAAAGAGGCTAAGGACAATGTCCACAAACGAGAGGGCTAGAGGCACCAAAAAATAAACAATACATTAAAAACACCAAAGAGCATACTAGTCATCCGATGTAACGAAAGTTGGGTTGTTTGAGGCGGTTCCTAGAGGAGGCGGGGGGCAGAAGTTGCAATGGACATGCCCTTCAAAGTGCGCTAGCCAAGTCTCCATCTTTTCCACTTTCTTTGCAAGGTGGTTTTGGCCTCGCCAGACCCCCACCACTCTCTCCCTGACCTGGCACTAAAAGTAGTGCATCCTATCCAGTGTAGCCATGAACTCAGCATGCTTCTCCCACCGAACTCGTTTTGCTATGTCCACCCGATCCATCAGAGTTTGAATTATTTCCTTACCTCTTTCCAAGCAACAGTGTTGAATTTCATGTGTGGCACTGGCACCACGCCGGCCAGACCCTCGGTTCCATGTTCTGCCTCGTCGACCGCCACCCTGATGTTGAGAATTTTTCTCCCGCACACCACCGCCACCGCTGGAGCCTTGCTTGCCACCACAACGACCCCTGCACATGCCCACACTAGTGAGCTGACAGTGACCGACTGTCTTGCCACCCCAGCGAGCTCTTATCGTTACAATTGCGATGTCCTCCACGCCCACAGAGCCAAGCACGGTCGAAGGGGAAGAGCGCCCGTGCAGCACAGAGGGTTTCATTTGGCTCAAGGCAAGAGGGCAAACACACAAGATTTGAATTCCAAACCATTGGTCTTGTCTATAGCCACCACCCCCAAGAGACAGGACCCCCCTACACGCTTTCTACTCCACAGAAGGCTACCCACAACACAATCACAAACAATTGGAGAAGTAGAAATAAATGAGGAGACACCCCCATCCGCATCTGCCCAAGCTACTACGCGCGGCTCTCACGAGGCCTCCGCCAAGAACCTTCACCACCCACCAAAAGCCACCCACCGAGCCACTAGGTGCTGCAATTTCCAGTCCATGCTTCGGAAGTGGGGAAATTGACCCTTAAGCATTTCCACTCTCCACTAAACCTCCTACAATTTCGCCTATGGGCACCTCTCTCCAACCAGTCATTCAGACACACTATAAACCATATAGAGTAGAAATAATGATTTCCTTTACTCGTCAACATCCAAACAAGGCAGGCGCGATAAAGCCCGGAGAATCTTGGGAAAAAGCCACAGTTGAATGCACCATACCAGAAGTCACAAAAAACTATCCAACACCACCCATCGGTGCCAAGGGTTCTTCGATGACGCTTCCGTTTGCGCACAGGAAACCACCCAGTAACTCAACACCAGACCAAGACAAAAACGCAAACGCCAAGTTCCCTCGCCATCCTACTCATTATCCATGCACCACCCCCCAAACTCCAAAACAATGCGAAGGCTCACACGCTTTCTCTTTACTCCACCGGTACGCCTCCCATCACACCCATTATGGTGAAGGGACCGAGATGGCAACTCCCCGTTAGCTAGCCACATGTGGTCACTCATGGGGCTCGGTTGGCGTGTGCGCCGAAGTACTCACCCCCATCGAGGAAGTTTCTTCCTCCTCCACTATCCATCACAGATCCTCCAAGTGATTGTTTTGGGAGGAGGGGGCCAGTCTTGTACAATATCTTGACCCTGGAGCTCACTTCCCCAGTTTGCTAGTTTATCTGCAGCCTTGTTTCCTTCCCGATCAACGTGTTTTGTTATCACACGATCAAAAGAGGAGAATATGGAGTGGATATATTGCCCTATCAACTCCAACTGCCAACTCTTTATTACCTTTGTCAAAGGAGATTCGTTGATAAGGCATTGGAGCATAGATTTAGCAATATAAGAATCACTTGTTACTTGCAACTTTGAGGCCCCCAATTCCTTTGCTACCTGCAATCCTCTTTCCAGAGCTAGGTACTCAGCCACATTATTTGTGGTGTGGTCGAATGATGCTGCATAGAACTTGATCACTTTCCCTTTGTCATTACGAATGGTCATCCCAAGACCAGTTGGCCCAGGGTTACCTTTTGAGGCCCCATCGAAATTTAGCTTAAGGAAGCCTGTGGGGTCTGATGTATGAACGAACCTGAGGAGACACTTTTTGGCTCGAGGCATCGGGGAGGGCCAAATTCAGAGGACTTCGTCGGGATATCCAACGCGATCAGGATGGCGCGTTCTTTCCCCTCCACCTTCCAATGCTCATCTGTCCAATGTGAGATAGATAAGGTTTCCTTGACGTTGTGAAGGGCAATTTTCTAGACACTGGTGGGGTGGAAAGCTTCAGAGTGGAAGACTTCCCTATTTCTACCTTTCCAGATGTTCCAAAGGACGAATCCCTGCGGGAGGCACCATGCTCTGTTTACAATGGATTTTTTGAACAAATCCCATCTCCACGTGTCTATGACTTTTGTAGGTTGTTGACTAATCGGTCAGATATTCCAAAAACCTCTGAGTGGCACCCCCAGACTTCCAACGCCTTTAGGAAAAATTTTAGGAGGTGGTCAGCCGTTTCCTCCTCATTTTGACACAAAGGACAACAGGATGATCCTTGGAAGCCCTTTTTTCGAATTTTATCCCACGTAATAAGCTTTCCCTGTCTTGTTAGCCATAAGAAGAATGATACTTTGGGCTAGAGGTGAGAGTACCAATTTCTCTTCTACAAAGGGTATGGCTCTAGGTTCCCTATAGATGAGATTATTAAATAAGCCTCCTTGAGGGTGAACATAACCTCATGGGCGATCCATTAGGTTCCCCATTGTTAAGAATAGGACGCTGACACAGGATTGTAAGGAGGGCATTCCAGTCCAAAGGAGGATCTTGAGGTGGCCAGTTTTCAGAGGATTTCCATTCCCACCATTTTGATCCCAAGAGGTGATCGAGCCAGAAATCTTGGACACATTTCACACCTAGCTAGGAGGTTGCCTGGAGACTTGCAAAAGTTGTATCTTGATCTAATCCGGGGTGTTGCATCCAACGGTCGCTCCAGAATCTAGATTTACAACCATTTTTAATTTCCTAGAAGCTGTGATCCCAAATGAGGTCTTGTTGCTCCTTGGATCAATTCCAAATCGAGGATGCATTTGGAAGGTTCTGATGGAGCTAAAGGGGATATTTCCAGTGCTCGATCCCGTATTTAGCAGCCCAAATTTTCTTCCATGGCTCACACCCAGCTTGGGTCCATCACCACCACACCTTTGCGCTGAGGGCATGGGATATTAACTCTGGATCTTTCAGGCCAAGGCCACCATGAGTCTTTGGTTTACATAGTTTATCCCAAGCCACAAAGGTCCATTTGCAGCCAATTTGGGTCTCAGACTAGAGAAATTTGTGAAACTTTGTTGTCATCTCTTTATAAATGCTTATAGGGGCCAGAAGGGCCGACAGTTGGTATAAGGGGATAACCTGAAGAACTTCTTTTAAGAGAATTAATCATCTGACTTAGTTCAGGACCCGAAAGTTCCAACTCGAGAGTTTCTTATCTATGTGAGATAGCGCCTCCTTCCATATGGAGATCTTGAGGGAGTTGGGCACAAGGGGACCCCGAGATAGGTGCTAGGGATTTTCCCGATTCTGAACCCCAAGGTTATGGCCAGATGATTTTGCACTCTTGGGTGATTATTGAAGAAGAAAATGTCTGATTTTTCACCATTTATCAGAGTGTCGGAAGCCTTTTGGAAAGTCTCCAGAATAGATCCAAGCCATTTTGCCTCTTTTAATGTTGGCTTCCCAAATAACACGTTATCGTCCACAAATTGTTCGTGAGTTACAGGTGGAATTGATTGAGAGATTTTGATGCCCTTAAGGTCCCAAGATTTAGACGTTGCCTTGATAAGGCAACCCAATCCTTCAGCGAATATAATAAATAGGAAATGGGATATGGGATCACCCTGTCTGAGCCCTCTTGATCCTCATAAGGGATGAGATGGTGCCCCATTCACAAGGATTGAATAAAACGGATTTGAGATCAAAGATTTCACCCACCTGATCCATGCAAGGGAGAAACCAAAAGAAACAAGAATGTAGAGTAAAAAATCCTAGTTCAAACAATCATAAGCTTTAGAGAGGTCAAATTTGATGAGCATACCTAGGGTTCATGATGATGATAGGGTGTGCACCATCTCATGAGCAGCCATAATTTCTTCCATTATCTGTCGCCCTTCAACAAAATCGGTTTGTTTCGGTCCTATATGATAACCTGAAGTAAGGGCTTGAGCCTTCGAATTAGGATTCCTGATAGAAGGTTGTAAATTACATTGCACAGAGCTATAGGTCGGAATATGATGGAATCCAGAGCCACACCCTTCTTTGGGATGAGCGCTAGAAATTATGCATTCACACCCAACCATAGCCACTGAGATTAGCGAGAATACTCAACTAGCTCTATAATCTCCGTTCCAATGAACTTCCAGCCGGCCTTGAAGAATTCAGAGGTGAAACCATCCGACACTGGGACTTTATTTGGAAAGGGGGATTTATTTTGTGGGGGATTCCTGACCACTTCCTCCACTTCTTCTAAGGAGATTTATCTCATGAGGGACTTGTTTTGATCTTCTGTGATTAGATAAGGGATGCAATGTTGGATTTTAAAGATTTCTACACTTTTTTCCACATCTGGCTTAGTGAATAAAGATTGAAAGTGGCAGATCAGTTTTTTCAGATATTTCCTCGTGTTGCACTAGACGGTGGCCTTCAAGATCATCGAAAGAGAAGATATGGTTAAAGTGTCGATGCTGCAACATATTCCTGTGGAAAAAAATTGTATTTCTCTCCCCTTCTTTAAGCCATTGAACCCTCGATTTATGTTTCCACAAAATTTCCTCCTGATTTCTCCTCTGCTCTAATTCCTTTAAGATTTGTCCCTCCTGGGCTATGTGGTATTCAGTGCATCTGTCCAAGATAATATGTTGCTAAAGAGATCACATGGCTTCCTCAAGGTGTCGCTTCACCCGGTGAATATTACCAAACTTAGATTTGTTCCATTCTTGGATTATTCCTTTTAGTTCTTTGAGCTTTAATTGGAAGGTTTCCATTGGGTTGCGGCCTCTCACATTGGTTGCATGCCACCAATCTTCGATTTTGGCTAAGAGATCTGGTTTCTCAAGCCAGAAGGGTTAAAATCGGAACAACCGGTTACGAGGAGCCATTCTCAGGTATATCTCCATGCAAATCTACCAATGGTTTGATCCCATGTACGGGAGGATCTCCACCTGGAAAAACAAATCCTACAGAAGAATATTGTTAGGGAGAAGAAAGTGGTCCAATTTTGAGGCAATTTGAAACTTATCTCCCCGCCGATTATTCCAAGCGGAAGCCGTGTTTTTTAACTTGCTATATTTCGTTCCCATTTCTTGGATGGTTTCCTGGAAAGCCAAAGATATTTGATCCAATCATCGAATGCCTCATTTTTTCTCACTAAGATCCTTTACAAGGTTAAAGTCCCCGACCACAATCCAATTAGCTTCCCCCACTAGCTCCTTAGGGTGTCACAGGCCAAAGATAAATTTTTATTTTAGCCTAGGCATAGTGGGGTCATAAACCCTTGTCAACCATACCTTCTCCAAAGATCCAATACATTCAAATTTGCCTTTGAGAGAGTGAGGGTTGTCCACCCATTGACTGGAGGCAATAGATTTGGGGTCCCAGAGGATACCCAACTCCCTCACAGTGCCTCTTGCATCCAGTGCCATGCATTCCATTAATGGAAAACTTTTTCTAGCAATGTATTTGAGTCTTTCCTGCGTCATTTTTGTTTCCTGCAAAACAATTATGTTCAGCTTCTCTTTCTGAATTATTTCCTTTGGGTACATGTTGAGGCCTTGAAAATCGATGCAACAACATCGGGTGTAGAAATTTAATACAAAATATGTATTTCCTGGATTCTCCTGATCTAACAATTATATGCCACTGTTAAATACAGAATCACTTCTACTTATCTTTGTGGAAATTTAAAAACACAATCGCCAATTACAATATCATGAAGAAATATCAATCACACACAACACAAATAATTTACCGGGGAAAGATTATAGCTAAAAACCCCACTATCTTCTATTGTATATTATATCATGGATCATGAAACAATTACATACAAAGCTCTAATCCAAGAGCTCTTAGTACATGAGCTAATTGTCTCACACTTTCATACAAAAATTGGCAATTTCCTTAGCCATTTTACTGTCTCCAGACAACCTGCCTCCATTGGGCAATCCTTGATGGTAAAGAACCCTGAATGATTGATGCCTCGCCTTCCTTGACTGCGTAAATATCATGAGCACATCCAATGTGTGTGTGATTGCATGTGTGCAACCAGATAATGTCACAACTGATAGTTTACTTCCCTTTCACCTAGAACTCAACTGGGTCTCCACTGGATCTGACATGCATGCAGTTAATAATAGTAAAAACATCAGTTGCGTGTGAGACCACTAATTGTAAATTAATTAATAATTAATTCACTTGATCTCTCACTAGTGTATCTTCAGTTACAACTATCACAACTGACTTTAACTCACTTAACTGAGTTAAACTGATTTACAACTTGCATTAAATAATGCACCACTGCACTTCCAACTCTGTTACAACTAGAATCACTCTGTTACAACTCAATTCAATCTCAATGTCCCACCAACCAACCTCTTAACTTGAAATTTCTTTAGCTAACTGATTTGCCACTTCAGTTAACTATTTCCAAGTGCTCATTGAGAACGGATTATTGTTTATTGTCCAACTAATATTAAGGGATAATAATAGTCAACATGCATATATAAATAGACATGCAATCTATAAATAGAACTTGCACATACATCTATAAATAAACATGCATATATAAATAGACATCCACCTAAAAATAGCCTGTGTGGGCCCCACCTAGTGTAGGTGCTTAATTTTCACTAGGATAATGGATGTTGTTTCCAGATTCCAATTTCACTGTTTCTTGTTGCAAACTTCAACATCGGGGAAAACCACCTGGTCGGGGAGTTCAAAAAGATCCATTTTCCATTTGGAATGGTGGCTCTGACTGGATTTGTGGGACTAGTTTCCCAATTTAATATAGTTGGAGTGAATGGATGATTTTATCTCCAAGTGGAACTTGATAGATGGAAAAAATAGGCAAGCTTGCAATAAACAATAAATCTATCTATCTATAGATCTATATCTATATTTATATATATGTATCTATATCTATCCCGGGATGAAACCTTTTCTCTGTGCGATCTACAAAATAATCTTTCAGTGGATGCAAGTAAATATCATACATTCACTTAGAGATATGAAAAACATTTAAGATAATCAATTTAATTAAGAAGTTAATTAAATCGATTTAATGAAGCATATATCTCAACTTTTACAAAATGCATGTATTGCATATATACATAAATGATAACATCATAACACATACAAAAGTGAATTGATGTCAAATTGTGTTTAAACAAATATATAAGACAAAACATCATAAGATCAATGAACTATTTCTCATTTGAAACTCAAATTAAACATATAAGATAAAAGTACCATATATATATACTCAGCTCATTTGAGAAATAACTCTCGATCCAGCCTTTTCTATTCAGAAAACTTCAAGAGTACAGAAGTGCAACATCAGTAAAGTCTTCTTTTCAAAATTTCAGGACCCCTTCTTAAAAGACATTAAGAGGTTTAAATATAAAACTACTAAGTCTTAAAATAGTCATTACAATAAAAACTGAGGAGGTTTCAAACAAATCTCCTTAAAGTAAGTAAAATTAAAACATAAATAGAAATTAAATGGGTGATTTGTTGGAGAATTGTCCTGTTGTCCCATCTTCCATTTGCTCCTTGAGTTGAAGAATATTAAGCATAGGCTTAATCTCGGAAGGTTGGTCTAGCCTAATGCGTAGGTGTCTAGTAAAAAAAACATTAGATAATGGAGGTAACATGTGCGAGGACGTATTTGTAAGACAACGAAGCATGAGCCATTGGCTGTGAGGCTTCACTAGATATCTCTAGTATTTTTCCCAATCCAGCTTTTCAATCTTCATAATATGCTCCTCTTTTACTTTTCACACTTCCTCCCCTTGTCTAATAAAATCTTTTACCAACGGTAATGCACCAGGAGGACATTTGTCAATAATATTTGTTGCAATAAGGTTATGACTGACAATTTCCACAATGTTTGTGACAATGTCTTTCGCTCTGCAAATTTCCCTTTCTACATTCTTTAACTGTATATCCCAATCCGTGAACAATATCTCTTTCTTTGATTCTCCAATTCTAGGCAGGTTGGCCTTTTAGCCATCAACAAAATCCTTCCAAGTAACAAATTGGGATACCTTCTCATCTATGTCATTGAAACTAATCCTCATATCAACAATGCAATTCACAAGTGAATCACTCTGCTCACATAATTCAAGGATGCTTATTAATTTCTAACAAAAGATAACATGTTGTTGTGCCAATAAGGTGTTGAATTCTAAAGCTTCTTTCCTGAACTCATCAATATTTGGGATATCTTTCATTTGCTCAATGGAGAGCTCTAATTGATGAATTAGAATATCTTTAGAATTAATTTCACTTTGATGCTGAATTTTCAGTTGGTGCAGGCTCTCTTGAAGTTGTGCGATTTTTACCTGTAGTTGTTGACTAACACTTTGCTTTTCTGTTTTTAACTCTGATTCGAGTAGAAGGATATTTTCATTTTTTTTGTTTCATCAGTTGATGAATCTCTGATGCCTTGTCAATAGTTTTAGGAGCATAAGCTCCTGCAAACTATGATAAGCGAGTTAGATCCTGCGAAGGATCTGACTCTGTGTCTTTCCAAACAATTTCCATTGACATATCTTCTTGGGTGAGTGTCTGGGAATGCTCGGTTCTTCTTCTTTTCTTTTGCCTGCTAACAACTGCCTTATGCTTAGGACTATAAAAAATATCCCAAGGAGGAATTTCTTGAATATTTAGAACAATCTTAGAGGTTGGGAAGGTCGAGATGTTTCCATTCTCTCTGCACTTACTACTTTGCCAGAGGGCCAACATTAAACGAGTCCTGACTTGTAGAAGGAGGAGTTCATACAATTTGTTGTTGGTCAATAATCATAGCTCTTTGTTCTTCTTGGAGTTTGAGGTCAAACTCTTTCCAAACATCTTCGAGATTGTTGGGGAAATCTAGATCTATTGTTTGAAATTCAACTGATTTCTCTTGATCTGTTGTATCAAGGACTTCAGTATCCTTAATTTTTGATTCACTTTCTTTCTATGCCATGGTTTGAGAAACATCCAAAATCTTGAATGGAATTGTTTCCAGTCTCTTATGTTTTTATTGATGAAACTTTAGTAGTTGTTGTGGGTGAAGGCGTAAAGTTGCCAACTTTTTAACTGTAGCATAGATGTCGACAGACTCAAATAAGTCGTCAAAATCATCATCTTCATGCACAAAGGGTCTGATTTTCACTTGTGTAGTGAAATTATTGGCTACTTTAAGTGGAGCATACTACATATTTGGAATTGTAAATAATTTCAAACACTCAATTTGGAAAATTTACACTACAACATGCTTGTAGTTGTCCAGACCATAAACACTGCAATTAATTGGAAAGGAAGGCCATAATACCTTCTTGGCTTCTTTCAAAAATCTGGTCAGACCATTTCCAACAGTTTAATATGCAACTTCTCTTGTGAGAAGTTTGTTGGGAACATACAGGGGTAAGACATGTGGTTGAGATAGGCTCCCAAATGCTCATACATAGGTGAATTAATCCTCACCAAAACACTTTCCTATAGAAGAAAAGTCGGCTTGGGCCTATTTCGAAAGTCTAGGTGCTTTCTCATTGAAAACAACTTTAAAAAGGGGTAGAATAACTCCATGAAAGATTTTGTAAAAATGAATTTCATATTTGGATTCTGACAGAATACTATGAAATACATGAATGGGAACATGATCTTGGGTAGTCCATTTCCATCCCATGGCTGGAAAATATGATGTAAAACATACAACATCCATAATATAGCCACTCATATAAAATGGAGGAAATATTTTAGAAGAGATAGAACGGTTCTTTCTATATTCTAAAATTTGGGTGGCAATATTATTTGACAGAATATTACCCCAATCCATAACATAAGCATTTGTTGTTGCTTCCATAAGGGGAACCCATTCTACTGAAAATCTAGGTGTTTGACTGAATAAAAAGTCTAGACATCATAGCAGAGATATAACAATAGGGACTTGCAAGAGATTTAGTAGAATACATACCCTTTTCAAAATTCTTGTGTTTGTTAGGATTGCTCCTCCATTGCTTTATTGGCGTCGATTTGAGTTCATTTTCCTTAGCGAAATGTGCCAGGAATTCCTTATCATAAATCTTATCAAGGTCTAGAATATGGTACATTTGCTTTAGGTCTTTCACTTTAAAGGAACCAATCAGTGTTCCTTTGTTGGTGAGGAAAGTCCTATCCTCGATGTTAAGATTGTCGATAATCCACCTTACCATATCATTATATGGTAATATCTTGGGCCGTGTTGCAATTCGGTGAAGAAAAGAATTAGCTACGTCTCTAATTGTAGCTTCAGAAGAATTTTGGGCGTCAGTTGTTGCCTTTCTCTGGATTTTGCGAGGTTTCTCATCTTCAAACAGCTTATACATAGATTACCATAGAGAGGATCATCTTTCAGGTCCATAAGTCGTATCTGTAAATAGGGGCAACATCTCTGTTCTCTCGGAGGTAGTAGGCGCAGGGTTAATAGGATCCATATGTTTCTTTGCTTTCTTCAAAGCCTTAGACATTTCTGGAGAATTTTGCTTACTCAAACTTTCCTATAAATAAGTAAGAAAGAATAAGCGGAAAGAAGGAACCTTTTAGTTTTACAATACACACAAATATCATAGTACTAGAAACATTTCAAATGGATGAGACTTCGCATACTAATGGGGTATGAATTGAATGCTTGTTGCAGGAAAATGATTATGGCGGTATGGGTGAGAAATACGCTAATTTATGACACTCATAACTGATATGGGTTATCATGCCTATATAATCATTTCTCAATTAAAACCAGATCTATCACATTACATCATGGCTCGTATGCAATATCTTTATTACATACTGATGGGCTTATCTTTTATGTTGCTCGCGACATCGCAATCGCAATATCGGCAAAATTTGATAGTATGCAAAATGTGTTTGTTTTACAAGAGTGCAATGTGCGATATGATTTATCTCTTTATCGCATCGACGAAAATGAGCGATAATGAATAGAACGATTAAAATTTGCAAAAATGCGATGCGATATGATTTATCGCATTGACGAATATGTGTGGTAGCAAATAAGACTATCGGGGAGAAATTGCGATTTGCGAAATGCGATAGGCTTACGTGGCAGAAGTAGGTCCCATGGGTATTATTTATAGGATTTACTTATAAATATGGTTTTTTCCTCATATAAAAACATTTTGGTTATATTCATCGGATCACAAAAATGTTTCAAGTCATTATTTTCAAATTATATATGTCTTGCAATGATTTTGCAATTTGTGAAATGTGATTTATCTCCGCTTAAGTATTTAGAAAGTCAAATTTTAAAGTTTTCATCCCCTTTTGACCCCTATTCCTATAAAAATAAATACTTTAAGTGTTTCTTTGCTTAAACTCTAAAATATAAAAGGTTCCCCATTATTTTCTAAGGTAACTATGGCTTAAAATAATAGGGGTTGTTGATTTACACAACAGTATGTCAACTTACCTTTTGAGTTGAGGCCTCGAATATTCCATGATATGAGCTTCATTGAGAGGGAGGAGGAAGAGATCATTGGTAATACTCCGTCAGGACATTTGTTTGCCTTGAATTGATCAAGACTTCCCCTTATTCTCATATCCCTTCCCGCGTTGGTCTTCTTCCCGTCTTCCTGGAACCCATGCTAAGATCGGATTGCTGGGAGGGGGGATCTTCTTCCTGATGAACTAAGGCCAGTTGATGATGGGGTTCCACAGAGGCTTGAAATTTCTCCCAATCTTTGAAGATTTGGTGGAATTGATCCAGCTAATCTTGGGGATTTCCACTAATCCGTCTTTCTTCCAGTTGTGAAGGTAGGCTACCGTGACTTTCTCATCAGATATGAGTTGTTCTAACTTCACATATTTCTCTAACGCTTGGCGTACCAGGGCGAGAAATTGAAGGATTTATTTACTATTCAATTGTGCCTCAAAATTATTTCGCTTACTCGATTGTTTTTCCTTCGAGGTTTCCAGGCCCTGTTCCACTTCCATTGCTACACAAGCTTGGTGTGTTTCCCTTGATGTTGCTTCGTGATCTGGCTCAGACGATTCAGCTAGGATGGAAAATCGGTTCCCTTGAGGGTTTGGTGGATATACTTGAGAACTATTAACAATGCACCCAGAGACCATGTTTGAGGGTTCGGATGAACAACTGGAGGATGCATGCATGGAATTTTCCTGACCTGACGGAGGGGGAGCTTTACTCGGATGAGGAGGACGTTGTCTCTGGACTTCTTGGAAACCATTTGAGGCAGGAGCTGTTGCAGTGTCCTGGCCCTGTTGTGAGAAATCTCGGAAGATATGGCCATATTCATGGCATAATATGCATTTAGACGACACATGCTCATAGTCCAATGGCTAGGACCAGGTCTCATCCTGGTATTCAATTTCCACCAATTTTGGAAGAGGCTGAGAAATTGTCATATACACACAGATTCGTGCATATGAAGAAAAACTTATGCGACACGTGATCTCTGAGACCTTGACAAAGTTTCCTATGGAGTTACCTATGAGTTCTAGTACATCCAACTCCTAGAAATCCTCTAGGAGGGAGTATAGGCGAACCCAAATCGAGGCGGATAGGAATTGTTCCTTGTCTGGGTTATAACAAGGTTCCCAGTGCCTTATGAATAAACCAACATTGTTCATGAAATAAGGGCCATTATTCAGGATCCTTTTCCTGTTGTCCATATCATCGAAGATTACTGTGAAGAAACCCTTAGCCTAGAGGCGAAGGTCAAAGGGAGATTTGGGTTTCCATTTTAACTGGATCCATCGAATGATGTCAAATTCCCTTGGCCAAATACCCATAAACATACAGATAATTGCATGGTCGTACATGAATTGGCGGGATTTTTTAAGGCAGTTACTGGGGATCACCACCTTGGGGTTTTTGTTCGGTTTTGGGAGGCAACGACCCTTCATGCGTACCTACCATAGAGCCCCAAGTGTCAAAGTCTTTATCTGGTTTCCTTTGTGAGGACTGGAAGTGGATGAGGGAGCCGACGGCTGCCGGGAAACACAGGTGAGTACAAATTTGAAGGGGGGGGCAGATCCCCCTCCCCTAGGAGGCCCCATCCGTAGTTCGCTTAGCCTGAAGCAATTCGATTGGGGCGATGACAGTGATAGTACCGAGAAAATGGAAAGATGTGTCGAGGGTCAGGGTTCCACTGAAAACCCTAGTTGTCCTCTGTGAATGCTTTAGAATGTTATCGTAACACAGAATGTTTATGTTTATTGTTATTTGTAAGTTTACGAAATAATATTTTTTTTTATGAATTAAAGTTTTCATTTTTAAGTTGGAAAAGAATTTATATATAAGGAGAATTGATAAACTTTTTACTTATCATCAAGGAGGTTTGAGGTCAAGTAGAAGGGACTGACCATGTAATTTGAGTCTAATGCAACTACTCAGTAGCACACTAGGTGGGATAACCAAGTTTGGAACCTAGTTTAATGCAACCACTCAGAAGCACACTAGGTGGGATAACTGAGTTTTGAACTTAATCTAATGCAATCGCTCAGAAGCACGCTAAGTGGGATAATCGAGTTTTGAACCTAGGCAAGGCCCCAATATTCATCATCAAATACTTTTAGGTGTATAACATCGACCATTCAACCTAACCTAATAAGCTAGATAATGTGTACCTATAATATACAATAATTATTACCACAAAAGATCACATAACATTACTCTCAAGAAAATTCCCTTCAACTTAAAAAATCCCAGCGACTTAATCTACCCAACTCAATAAGTTATGTTAATTGAAAGATAAACTATAAATAACAATGAGTAAGATATAAATGATAAGTTTTAATTATGTATAAAGATTTCATATATTGTGGGGTGGGTATTTCCATAGATGTAGAGTTCTTTTGTGTGTGAAAGAAAAGGCATTTGAATCGTTGGAATTAATTTATTTCGTTAAAAAAAAATACAAAAAAGAAATATATATAATTTAAATCAAATTGATCCAAGTATATCTTAATAGGATATTTTCTCTTTTTATAGACTTTAAGCTATCAATGTGATACAAGTTATAAAATTAAAGGGAACCCTGATCATGGTAGCAATAGGTAAGGGTTTGTTGTTTTCTGTTGTTTTTTCTCCATGGCCGAGGTCTTAGCATTATTTTATGGTGTTAGGCTCCCTTTCCCTTTGGAAATTTCTTCTTTTGGATATTTATCTGTAAGAGGTTTGCTATACTTCATTTTGTTAGTTGGAGGTTCTTTATCCCTCTAGCACTGGATGATTGTAGTTATACATCAATTTTTGTTTCGTATATGTTGTCGGCGATGTATGGAGTTGGACCTCGTAGACTATGAACCCTTACCTTCCTTGTGTTCACGTATTTGTGTTGACTACATTGGTGGCTTAAAAAATACTAATTTTTCAATGGGTTTTGAGCTGGTTTCTCTAGGTGTCTGTGGTTATCTTGACTCAGGAATGGCATATAAGGCAATCTGTCGAGGAGAAAAAGATGGCTTCATCACACGACACCTTTCTGTAGAAATTAAAAAAAAAAAAAAAAAAAAAATATATAATATATATATATATATATATATATATATATATATATATATATATATATATATCAATGGATTCAATCCGATCAAGCAATGTACTAAAGCTAGATCCTGAATCCTTCTACGAATCAATTGCGGAAAATAAACACAGTCGCCAATCTCAACAAGTAAAGAAAGAAGAAAATCAAACCACAACACAGATATTTTCCTGGGGAAATCTTGCTGCTCAAAACCCCTCTATCTTCTATTTTATATTCACCAAGGAATCACGAAACAATTACAATGCACTCAGCCAGTCTTCAGCCTGCCTTGCTCACACAATTCATGAGGAATGCAATCCATATTCCTTAGGAATTTTAGCCTTTCTCAACTACACTAATATCATGGGCAATCCTGTGGTGTTTTAACTTCATCCAGGAAGTTTTCTAATAATAAAAATGATAGTTGACATCCCTTTAACCTTTGTCTCAACTGGGTCTCCACTGGAACTGACATGCATGCAAATTTTAATAGTAAATCATCAGTTTCATGGCAGATCACTACATGTGAATTAAAGCTGCTTTAATTCACTTGATCTCTCACTAGTGCAACAAACAGTTACAACTAGTTCAATTGAGTTTAACTCACTTAATTGAGTTAACTGATTTCTCATGCATTAAACTAATGCACTAACTGAAACTTGAACTCTAAAACACAAAGAATCACTCTACATGCCTCACCAACCACCCTCAACTCGAAATTCATGAGCTAATTGAGTCTATCACACTCAATTAACTATCACAAGTGTTTATGAGATAAGATTACAATTTATTGTCCAATTTAATTAAGGGATAATTAAATTAGACACATTTTCAATTTATTAAATAAATTGAATTTCACACTAATGTATTGCTAGGACCCATCACTACATGACCTGTGATCCCACACTAGTGTAGGTGTTGTCATGTTGCTTTTGGATGCCAATTTCACTGTTTCTTGTTGCAAACTTCAACACTCCCTCTCAACAAGAAAGGAATCAATCTGTCCCGATCCGGTACCTTGGAATGTGCTTGCATGTGACATGAAACTCTTGGATGCAACACGCAACACTTCTCTAGTGTTGTTCGCACATGCAACTCTTGCATGCAACACTTCTCTGGTGCTTCTCACACATGCAACTCTTGCATGCAACACTTCTCTAGTGTTTCTCGCACATGCAACTCTTGCATGCAACACTTCTGAAATTGAATAGCCTCCAAAAAACTGAATCAATATAATGCATCTATCATCAGAGTCTTCTGACTACTTCTAGCTACTACACATGTCTATTGGACTCTATGCGCTTTTGACATATGCATCCATGCACTCTGCACTACTGCCAACTCTTATTTGTGCTCCAGTATCCGACACCTGTCACTCTGATTTCTGTCTTCCTGACACCTGACTACATAAATCTAACTGATTCTTCCTGCTATGGCTTTACTGTGGGCTCCTCGTAGCCAGGTTCAATCCATGAGACACACTATCTCTAGGACCCTACCCAATTTCTTCTTGGGATTATTTTTTCACATCGCCCCACCTCACACCTGTAGGTATAGCTGCATGTACTCCCTCTGCCCTTCTGGCTCGAAATTTCCCCCTCCTTGAGGTCTCTACATGAGTGGTTTCTGCCACTCCATGATCCTCCACATGTGGTTGCTCCACATCTTGAGGTTCATTCTTTGGAACCAAGAGTTCCTCATCTGCATGCAAATCAAGCTCCCTCCCAAGGGACAATCACATGGCTTTCTCAAACTTCCCCATGCTACATCCCTTGCATGTGTCTATTTGCGCAAGAGTACCCCTTGGAAGCCCCATAGAAATCTACTACATGACCTTCAAAGCTCCGCGGTGTAGATGGTCCAATCTCTTGTGCCATAACTCACTCTCATCCCGGTTCACCACTTTGTCTGCTTTACCCATCAATGTTGTGCAACCATCTACCTCAAGTTTATAGATATTCTTCACAAGAATCCCAATATTCTTAGCTTGTCCTATGGCTTTGTGTCAAAGGAAATCTTCCCCTTCACTAAAAACCACATCATAACCTCTATCCTCCAACATTGCGACTGAAACCAAATTCTTTTTCAAGCCTAGTACATGCATTACATATTTTAATAAGAAGGGTTTACCTGACTCTCTTTGGAAGGTAACTCTACCAATCCCGGTAGCACTGTACCGCCTGTCATCACCCATTTCGATATGCATTTGGAGGTCCTTCTCCTCTAAGCTACTAAAAATTTCTTTGTCTCCCATCATGTAGAAAGATGCACCACTATCCAAGTACCACCATGATCCCATCGCACTTGACACCATACATGCGATGAGCGAGAAGTCAAGCTCAAATTGTGAGGTCAAAGCCTCACCAATTGCACATCCTAAAGCCTTCTTGTTCTTCTTCTTTGGTGGACAATTAGTGGCATAATGTCCATGCTCATGACAGTGAAAACATTTCACTCTGTACATGCCACGCTCCTTGCCTTTTTCGCTAGTCTAAGATTTGGAATAGGATTTCTTTCCCTTACCCTTCTTCACCTTAATAGCCAAGGCACAATTCTCTTCAACATCTGTCTTAGATGAAGATCCATCCCTAGTATTCCGCCTGAATTCTTCTTGCACCAAATCCGACCAAATTTGTTCCCAATCTGGCAGCATTTCCCTCCCATTGACAGAGTCTTGATAACTATGCCAACTCTTGGGAAGTCCTAGAAGAGCTAGGCTCACCAAGTCATCATCCGCGATAGTAATTCCGACGCTCTCAAGCTCATCTCGACATTGGAAAAACTTGGTTAAATATTTTGGAATAGTGTCGTATTTCTCCATTTTGATTTTCCTGAGCTTGTCCTTTAGTGCCAATTTTCTATGATCACTACTGCTTTGAAACAGATCTGTCAAAGCCTTCCACATTGCATATGGAGTTGTTTTTCCATGGAGACTTGAGACAATGTGGTCTCGTACTCCCTCCTGTAAGATCCTCCTCATCCTTGCTACCTTCATTTGCCAAGCATCAAGATTTTCGGCATCTGCTGCAGTGGGTTTGGGAATTTCATTATCAATGAATTATTTCAACCCATTTTCCTCCAGTACCACCTCCATCATGTCTTTTCACGGAAGATAATTGGAACTACCCTTGAGTGCATACTCCAATCTCAAGCCATTGAAAGCCGTTTCGATCCTGATCCACCTATCGCACCAAGAATAATTTTGAAAATTATAATTCTATTCAATCACAAACTCAATTTCTTCTCCACTATAGTGATTTCCTGTGCTCTGATACTATGTAGAAATTATAAAAACATATGTATATCAACGGATTCAATCTGATCAAGCAATGTATAAAGCTAGATATTGAATCCTTCTACAAATCAATTGCGGAAAATAAACACGATCGCCAATCTCAACAAGTAAAGAAAGAAGAAAATCAAACCACAACACGGATATTTTCCCGGGGAAAGCTTGCTGCTCAAAACCCCTCTATCTTCTATTGTATATTCACCAAGGAATCATGAAACAATTACAATGCACTCTTCTCATAAGAGTCTCATGCACTCTGCTAATCGTCTCACACTGATCTAGACAAAATCGGGCCAACACTTAGCCAATTCTCAGCATTTCTTCAGCATGCCTTTCTCACGCAATTCATGAGGAATGCAATCCCTATTCCTTAGGAATTTCAACCTTTCTCAACTGCGCTAGTATCATGGGAAATCCCGTGGTGTTTTAACTTCATCCGGGAAATTTGCTAATAATAAAACTGATAGTTAACATCCCTTTAATATTTGTCTCAATTGGGTCTCCACTGGAACTGACATGCATGCAACTATTAATAGTAAATCATCAGCTGCATGGCAAATCACTGCATGTGAATTAAATTTGATTTGATTCACTTGATCTCTCACTAGTGCAACAAATAGTTACAACTAGTTCAACTGACTTTAACACAATTAATTGAGTTAACTGATTTCCCATGCATTAAACTAATGCACTAACTGAAACTTGAACTCTAAAACACATAGAATCACTTTGCATGCCTCACCAACCACCATCAACTCGAAATTCATGAGCTAACTGAGCCTATCACACTAAGTTAACTATTACAAGTGTTTATGAGATAAAATTACAATTTATTGTCCAATTTAATTAAGGAATAATTAAATTAGGAACATTTCAAATTTATTAAATAAATTGAATTGCACACTAATGTATCGCTAGAACCCATCACTACATGACTTGTGGTCCCACACTAGTGTAGGTGTTGTCATGTTGCTTCTGGACACCAATTTCATTGTTTCTTGTTGCAAACTTCAACATTTTCGAGCTTTGAGGAGGACATCCAACAGTTATTGGAGGGTTGGAGTCTCATTTCCTTATGTCTAGTCTAGGGTTCAGGTCCTTCTCATCCAATTTCACTTTCATATTTTCTTCTCAGCAATTCTGATCCGGGCAACCCTAGTTAGTCGAATGCATTTTCTTTTCTTGATGTTCTAGGATTATTTAATGGACTTCGTCCGATGGGTAAATATTAGATTTTCGTCCCTCAACCAAATGTAAACCCATTCCATTTCCAAAACACTCAAGATTTTGGTTCAAGTATCTCGACTACGACTCATGACATCGATCCTCTAGCTAGGTAAGCCCTCTCTCAGGATTTCCCTTCCTGATCTTTGAAAGGAGCGAAACATGGAGGCAAATCGATTGGCCAGATTATCAATAAACTTGGACCCTGGGTTTTGGAAGATTCAAGAGGTTCGTGATGCCTCGTTATTTACATGTGTTCATATTCCTTTGATGGAGCTTGTTACTCCTCAATTGGGAGTTGTTGCTTACTTTTTATTTCTTTAATATTTGTTTCATGTTGATGTTGTATGAGCTTATTTCAGTGCTCGTTTTTGGCTCTCTAATGAGAGTATATAAGTATAGATTTTTGCTAATGTTCTAGACACTTACTCGACTGTCTCTGAGTCTTTTTTAGTTTTTTGAACACAATGACCTCACAGAATTAATATGGCCTCATGATTAGATTTTATATCAAACAAATGTTTTGAGTTGTAATGTATACACACAATGTGTTTACACAATATAATTTTTATTATCTATTAATAAAAATTATAAGTTTTTTTTTTTTTTTTTGGTTTGTTTGTTTGTTTGTTTATGAAAAGAAAATAATAATAATAATATGGAGAAACTTCCCAAAAAAAACAAAAAGACACATCAAATATTTATGAGAATTATAAGCATAAAAAGTGTGTAAAAAAGTACTAATTTGTTTTATATTCAAAATTAAATAAACTAATTAAAATAATTAAGTTAACTATTCATAAATAATCTATATATAATTTACTAATTATTAATTCACTTTAAAATAAATAAATTAGTTGTAACGTTAAATTTAAAAGAAGATAATATTTTTTTTCCCTCCATCATATCCAATTAACATAATTATAAATTTTATTTTTATTTTTTATAAGCTAGGTAAGACTACATCTTCATTATCATGTACACTGTCTCTCCAAGACCCCATAAATTTATAAGCTATATTTTAATAATTTAAACATTTTTAATTATTCAAATTTAATATACTATATAAATATGTTTTGCTATAATATTATATCTACGCACTTAAATTTTAATTCTAAATAAATCAAAATAAAAGTATAAAATATAAATATTTCATTTATTAAATATTCATATCCTATCTAAATTCTAAATTATATATTAATTTTTTTAAACCAATTACAACATACATCTTCTACCATAAAAGCTAACCAACTCCCCTTTCTTTATCATATCTTTTAACAAAATCAGATATTTAGTTCACCAAAAGCCAAAGGGTCTAGGTCCATTGTCACCTAGTATATGGTCATGTTCAATGTCATCTAGTTTAGCATCATGTGCACATGTTCAATGTCATCTAGTTTAGCATCATGTGGATTTTCTCTTTGGCTGAATGTGAGAATACTTAGTATGAATGGGAGTTATAAAGGAGCATGTAGGAAAGTTGACAATAAGGCAAAAGAAAACTGCTTTTCGGAGGAAAATATAATACTGATTTTAAATCTAACCTCATAAAAAATGAAATTGGGGTATCTTCCTTATATTATATGATTATAAATGTTAGTAGTGTAAGGCGGTTTTGGCAAAGGATTCAAAGTGAGGGATGCATTTATAATTGTTTATATACCTCAAAAGGCCTACAAGTGTTCAAAGAATCTCAAACATTGTTGCTAATAAAAAAAGGGTATATATTTTGTTACTGAGATTTGATTTATTGTTGCTAATATAAAAGGGCTTTTATTTTATTATTGAGATTTGATTCATTTTTGCTAATATAAAAGGGCACACATTTTGTTATTGAGATTTGATTTGATGTTAAAGTTAGGATGGTGATTTAAGTAATTAATAAATTAAAAATAATAATAATAATAAAATACATATTGGGTAACATATATATAACTTTGAAATATTAATTAATATGTATGTGAGTATATCAAGGGGTTTTAAAAGGAAATGGATAGAGAAAGATTAAGATTCCTTTTTAATGAAGTGTAAGTGTGTAGGAAAGATTTAAGCTTGAGAATTAAAAAAAGGAAAGAGATAGAATATAATTAAGATTTTTTTATAACGAGGTGTAAGTGTGTAAGAAAATAATAGGAAATTTAATATATAAGGAATTTTATAATATATTAAAAGTATATTTTATTAGTTTTAATGATGTTGATTAAGTGTTTTATTAAATATTTTAATTTGGTGTTTTGGTCAATAATTTATATTTATAAATAAAATATTATGAATGAGATATATTAATTATAATGAAGTTGAATGTATAATTAATTAATTAATTTTGATTATTTAAAAAAAGAAATAGTTGTTTATAGAGTTTTGGATAAATTAGGTGTTTTGTTGAGACACTCTTTGTTATGAAGTTAATAGTTCAATTCCCTACTTTGATTGGGATAATATATTATTAAAAATAAATATAAATAATATAAAAATGTAATCTTTGGTATAAGAATCATATTGAATTATTTGTTAAAGTAATGTTTTTAGATTGGTCTAATTGAGTATTATTAATGTTATTGGATATTTAACTAATTCTATATTAATAATTTAGTTTGAATGTAACATGTTGATTAAGTGTTTTATTAAATATTTTAATTTGGTGTTTTGGTTAATAATTTATAGTTATAAATAAATATTATGAATATGATATATTAATTATAATTAACTTGAATGTATAATTAATTAATTAATTCTGATCATTTAAAAAAAGAAATAGATGTCTATAGGGTTTTGGATAGATTGGGTGCTCTATTAAGACACTCTTTGTTGTGAAGTCACTAGTTCAATTCCCTACTTTGATTGGAATAATATATTTTTAAAAATAAATTTAAATAATATAAAAATGTAATCTTTAATATAGCCATATAACCTGTATCCATGGGCTTGGTAGCAATGTGGTAGACTATGTTATTTTCGATATCCCTTTATACAACGAAATAATAAATTTTGACATCTTAAACGACCACGAGCCTGACTTTGATCACAAACCTTTAATTGTAACTCTCAATTTTGTCATGCATAGAGAGCCTATAGAAGATAATCCTCATAGCCATAAGAGCTTAATCTTTGATAGAAATAAAAATGATATTTTTCTAAATGACTTAAAAATTAATTTGCTTCCTTTATCTAGTATAGACAACATAGAAGACCTCTATTATAATTTTACTACAACCCTCTCATATTCTATTAACAAGCTCTCAATTGAAGTTTCAAGTAATAAAAGAACTAGCAAAACCAACCCTTGGTATGATAAAGGTTGTAAAAGTGCGAGGAGAAAAATTAAAGAAGCTGTTGATGAGTCTCTTAAAATTGATAAGATAAAAATATACAAAGCCCTAACTAAAAGGGAAAAAATGCAGTATATTCATAAAAGACAAGAAAATCTTTTACACCTCTCTAAGGTAGCTCCTAAGAAATTCTGGAGGCAGATCCTAACTAGAAAAACTAAAGATAATAATAGAATTTCTTTACACGATTGGAATTCCTATCTTAAAAGAGCTTTATGAATCTCCAAATTTCATAGATAACTTTGAAACCTGCTCACAACGAAAGAACTTTTTTCATTAGAAGACATAGATTTTGGGGTTAAGCACCTAGAAAATGGAAAAGCCAAGGACATTGAAGGTTACTAGGCGGAAATATAAAAAATTGGAGGTCTTGTCCTCATCCCTCACATCCACAAGCTTTTCAATCAAGCTGTCAAGCAAGGGTTCCCTAAACCATGGACTTAGAGCCTCATTATTCCTATTTTTAAAAGTGGAGATACAAATAACCCCTCTAATTATCGAACAATTATGATTAGCCCTTTCTTAGCCAAGTTATATGGTATTATTTTGGAAAAGAAGATGAGCATATGACTTGAAAGTGAAGGTAAGCGGGCTAAAGGCCAAGTGGGTTTTAGAAGGCAACACTCAACAATGGACCACCTCGTTACACTTAGGATCATTGTGGAGGAATGTCGTAATGATAAATCCAATATTTTTTTTTGCTTTGTATACTTTAGAAAGGATTTTGATACGATTCCTAGAAATAACCTATGGAATATATTAGAAGAGCTAAAGGTTCCTTTCGAGTTGAGAGCTACCACTATAAGGTTATACGAGAATCTAATTGCCAAGTTTAATAGCAATGAGGGGTGGTCGAAAGATATTAAATGTAATATCAGAGTTAAACAAGGTTTCCCCCTCTCCCCTACCCTATTTGGCATTTACATCGACAAGCTAGAAGGTTGTTTAGAGGAAGCACACTGTGCTGGCACGATCTTAGCTGGAATAGTCATCATCCTTCTCCTCTATGCTGACGATATTGTTCTTCTAGCAAGGTGCCCATCTAATCTCGATAAGCAACTAAGGCTTCTTAAGGATTTCTTCTCTACCATGGGTATGACTGTTAACACTGACAAAACAAAAGTTATGATTATTAAATCCAAGAAAGACACTTACACTAATTTTGTGTATGACAATAGCAACTTGGAGGATGTGTCTTCTTACAAGTACCTAGGAATTGATATTTATCACAAGCTCAATTGGAACTATAGCATTGAGAAAAAGATTAATGGAGGGTGGAAAGCTTATTTTGGTCTTGAAAATAAGTGTAAAGCAACAAACCTTGTGATGTGGGATAAAAAGAAGCTCCTCTTTGAAACTTTAGTCACTCTTGTTATCTTGTATGGATGTGAGGTTTGGGGTTGCAACATCTCTAGAGAATCCTGGAGAATATTGAGCAAATCTAGAAGCGTTTTATAACGTATAACCTCAAAACTAAGAGCAATACACCCTATCCTATTCTCCTTATAGAAGTGGGTCTTTCCCCTATTGAGAGCCTAACTATGAATAGGCCCCTGTTGTACAAGAACAAAATCAATAACATGGGAGACCATAGGCTTCCTAAGCTAGCTTTAAATTCCAGCCAAAACCAACTAAGCCTCAAACGAGGTTGGTATAAAGATACCAAGGCCTGGTTAAACCATTGGGAGATCGAAAAAAATGTTACATGGAAAAATATTAATAAAATTAAAAATATTGTTACTTCTAATTTTAAAAAGAAAATGTGGCGTGGGAAAGATTTAGAGGCTAAAAGAAAATTAAGACAATATAAGGAGGTCATCAACCCTACTCTATAGGATCAAAAGTATCTCTCTGTTTTAACTAGCTCGAAGAAAAAAATTAATATAGCCAAGATAAGAATGAACTCTCATGAGCTTCATAGTGAAACAAGTCGTTGGGTAGTTCCTAAAACACCATGGGTGAAAAGGATCTGCCATCTCTGTGAGAATATGAACATTGAGGATGAAAATCACTTCCTCTTAGAATGCCCTACATACACCCACATTAGATCTTAGTTTCATAAACTTTGTTGCAATACCGACCTTCCTAGCCTTTTAACATGTCAAAATTATAATGAGCTCGAGATGCTTCTCTCCAAGCTCTTTGAGCATAGGAGTAAAATTTTAAAACAAACTAAATAATTCGTTTCTTTAGGTCCGATGGACCAAAGTTTGGTCTCAGGGACTGTTAACCATCATCATCATTAGTGTTATAGGATATTTAACTAATTCTATATTAATAATTTTCTTTGAATGTAAATTTACTAACTTACTTGAATAAATTCACAAAAATACCATGTATAAACATCAAGAACAAAATTTACATTTTGATAAAAAAATAAAATTTAACACAATTTTGAAAAAGAAATATTAAATATAAAAATAATAATTTGAAATTATAATAAAAAACACTATATTGAAATGAATTTTGAAAATAAATTGGAATAAAATATTAAATATAAAAATAATAATTTGAAATTATAATAAAAAACCACTATATTGAAATGAATTTTGAAAGAAAATTGAAATAAAAAAATATTTGTGTTGAATTGATATATGCAGCCAAAAAATATATCATAAACGATAATGAATTTAAAGGTTTTAGAGTTTTAAGTATGTATTTTAAATATGATATAGTTTTAGTGTATGAAATAATTTAATATAAAAAAGATATATTAATAATAATAATAAAAATATATAGTTTTAGTGTATGAAATAATTTAATATAAAAAAGATATATTATTTAATATGGTGATAAGTAAAAATGAAAGGAGCTTTGGAAACCTTTTTTTAGCTGCTCAATCTTTGCTTTATTTGCATGGATTTTTTTTGCATATTTCTTTTATAGATCGTTCAATGGTGAAACTTTTTGATTTGACAAATAAATCTTTATCTTTTGCAGGTATGGTTATTTGTCAAGCTAGCTCTTCTTTTGTTTCATACATCGCTATGCTGAAATTTGGTTATGGTCTTTTGATGGTGTAAGAAATTTCTTCCCTTAATGTTCATATGGATGAGAAAGCTCTAGGCTATCAAAAATGTTTTTCGGGGAATGGTTTGGTTTGTAGGTTTAACGGGTTTTGGCCACGGTTAGTCGATTTGCATAAATGAATCTTTGAGACATGGAAACCCATTTTGACGGACGAGCTGAATATTTACCCTATGACACGAGGTTTCTTCACTGTCGTTTTTGAAAATATTGAAGACAAGAAGGCTATATTTGAAGTTGTGTTGTGGTTTTGGGGGAGTGTTGGCCTTTGCATGTAGCCCTGGTCTCCCATTTTTGATCCATTGACAACATCAATTTCTACAACCCTAGTTTGGGTAAGATTGTCGAACCTTCCCTTGCGTTTCTAGAATCAAACATCACTTTCCTCCATTGGGAATGTGCTAGGAAAATTCTATCGCAACTATCCTAAATAAATAAATAAATAAATAAAAATTTAAGTCTACTTATGCCCGCAATTGTGTGGAGATGGAATTTGACAAGGGTTTTCCCGCGGAGATTAATTTGGTGGCTCCAAACTATGTTTTGGGCCAAAAGCTTGATTATGATAATATCTCATTTCGGTGTAGAGCATACTATGAAATAATTAAAAACGTCCCCAATCATCCTCAAAATAGAAAAGATCGGAAAAAACCCTGAAGGTCCAAATGGTGGGAAGGTGCACAAGGTGACCATTATATGTTTTTCAAAGAAGGAAAGCTTTAGGGAAAGAAAAAATCAGAAGACAAGAAGGAATCAAATTCAATCAAAGAAACCACATTCACGACAACTAAATCTAAGCAAGATAATTTGCTTGCTAATGTGGATCCTCCGATTGCCAGTAAGGATTTCCCAGATGCAACTTTAGTAGAAAAGCAACAAACCCTCATGGAAAATTGATTACCTATGGAAACCATGAGGAATCTTGTTGAAAAGGAAAATTCATGGGCAGATCAGGCAGATGAGTAAGATTTCAAGAAAAAATACTGTGCAGTTGTCGAAGAACAACCCACCGGAATTTACAAAAAATGTGGGTTGGATTCAAATTGGGAAGAAAGAAAAAAGTTTTTTCTCCAAGAAAATTAATAAGTCATTCTAGATCAAAATAAAAATATAGTGAAAAAATGGAATGTAAACGTGTCTTATTTTGGGGGTTTTTCGAAAAATATATAGTTGGAAAGGGACTAAAGTATTTGGGTCATGGGGAACACATTTGAGGGTTTGAGTTGAGCCTTTGTGCTCTATATCAAATCCGCAAGGAAGATTGGAATATGTAAAGGTTTTGACCTTGTAATTAAATTTTTTTAATACCAATCTCTTCCTGTTTTTGTTTAAAACATAGTAATAATATGATGCACATTATTGATATTAACCAAGATAGATCCATCTTAACTCTGAATTTACCAAGCATTGAGATGGATCAAATCTCTCAAGATGTAGACCTATTTGTGAGTGCAAAGCTTGAAGAAGTCTTTGCACATGGAGAGATTCAATTCCTCTTAGCTCTTAGTACATCTAGAGTTAAGATGAATCTATGTTGGTTTTCAACAACACTCCAATGAATTGTTTTAATATAATATTTTTGTTTCACTTGTTTTATATAGGTAGTTGAGATTGAGAAATATTTTATTTATGATCCATATTCTCCACACTAAAATGTTAATACATGCCTTCTCATTTTAAGAAAGAGAAAACATATATTTAGAGAGAGATAAAGAGAGTGTAGAAATTATACAAACAATATGTATACTCATGGATTCAATCCGATCATGCAATATACTAAAACAAGATATTGAATCCTTCTACAATATTTGCAGAAAATAAACACCATCGCACAATCACACCAAGTAAAATAAAGAAGAATATCAATCCACAACACAAATCTTTTTCCTGGGGAAACTTGCTTCTCAAAACCCCTCCATCTCTATTGCTTATTCAACCAAGGAATCATGAAAAAATTACAATGCACTCTTCTCACAAGAGTCCGTCGCACTCTCACAATTGTCTCACACGGATCCGGACAAAATAGGACCAACACTTAGCCAATTTCGCTCTCGTAACTCGTTGTCATAATTCTTGCTTCTTGTAGAATTAAATCGCTATTATTTAGGAATTTTAGCCTTCCAAAATTGCGCAATTTCATGGAAACTGTGGGTGTATTACCGCATGCGTGCGCTTGCTAATAATACAACCGATATTTAACATCCCTTTAACCTTGTCTCAACTGGTCTTATTCATAATTGACATGCATGCAACTATTAATAGTAAATCATCAAAGCATTTCCGCTGTATCACGATGTTTTTTCAACGGATTTAATTCACTCTTTTCCTCACTCATGTCATCAATCAGATCTAGTTAAACTGATTTTAACTCACTTAATTGAGTTAACTGATTTCTCATGCATTAAACTAATCCACTAATTGCAACTTGGACTCTAAAACAAATAGAATCACTCGGAATTCCTCACCAATGACCCTCAACTCGAATTCCATGAGCTAAATGAGTTTATCACACTCAGTTAACTATTACAAATGATTATGAGATAAGATTACAATTTATTGTCCAATTTAATTAAGGGAAAATTAAATTAGACACACATTTCTTGTTAACTTTTCAACACTCCCTCTCAACAAGAAAGGGATTACTAGCTACCCTGATCCTGCCTCTTTGGTATTCGAATTTTATCTTGGCGAGCGCCTTCATCAAAACATCTGCATCCTGATCCTCCGTGGGAATGTAATGAAGTAACATAATGCATTTTTGAACACAATCTCTAAGATAGTGGTACAAGATGTCTATATGCTCAGACCTGTCATGGAATACCATATTAACCAAGAGTTTTATGCAACTCTGGTTATCACAATGTATCACCATCGGATCCATCTGATGACCAAACAAACCAACAAGTATCTTCCTCATCTAGATGGCCTCACATGTAGCTTGACTGGCAGCCATGTACTATGCCTCGGCTAAACTAAGTGCAACTGATCTCTGCTTCCTGTTGTACTATGAAACTGTTGTCGATCTTATGCTGAAGATCCCTCCTGATGTGCTCTTCCTGTCTGATGGAATGCCTACCCAATCTGGATCAGTGAAGCCTTGAAGCTTCACTCCCTCTGTTCGTCTATACCATAATCCATATTCTATAGTTCCCCTGAGATATCTCAAGACATGCTTCCCCGCCTTACAAAAGAGATTGGTTGGCTTAACCATAGCTTGACTAAGTTGGTTAAATGCATAGCATATGTCTGGTCGCGTGTTCACCAAGTACATGAGTGAACCCACAAGCTGCCTATAAACAGTAGCATCTACTACCTCACTTGAAGTAGCATCCTCCTTCCTCTAGTTACCTGTAAGAGGAGTCTCCATGGGTTTACAACTCTCCATTTGGAACTTCCTCATAATATCTTTGGCATACTTTCCATGAGAAACTAATAGCTCCCCATCCCGCTGCCATATCTCCAAACCAAGGAAATAGTGAAGGAATCCCATGTCCTTCATCTCAAACTCTCCTGTAAGATCCTCTTTGCAAGAATTTATGAGCTGCTCATCACCTGTGAGAATAAGATCATCAACATAAAGTATGATAATCAAAAGCTTACCATCAACCACAATATAGTACAGGTTTGCATCCGCTTCACTCTTCGTGAAGCCCAACCTGGTGAAATAGCTGTCAATCCTAGTGTACCAAGCACGAGGTGCTTGCTTCAGCCTATACAGTGCTCTCTTGAGTCCGCACACATGTGACTCACTCTCAAAGGTATCAAAACCTTCTGGTTACTCAATGTACACTTCTTCCTCAATAAATCCATTGAGAAATGCAGTCTTCACATCCATCTGATGTATCTTCCACCCCATCTATGCTGAAAGTGAAAGGATAGATATAATCAATGAGTACCTTGCAACTGGTGCAAAATTATCCTCATAGTCAATCTGCTCAACTTGTGAGAATCCTTGGGCTACAAATCTAGCCTTTTACTTCTCCACACTCCCATTAGATGTCTGCTTCACCTTATTGATCCATCTAGATCCAACCACTGATTTCCCGACTGGTCTTGGGACAACTTCCCATGCACTGTTCCTGACTATGGAGTCATACTCCTCAACCATGGCATCAACCCAAGTTGGTTGCTGCACTGCTTCCTCAAAAGAGGATGGTTCTATCACAATACACTTGCTCATAAGAGCCATGTATCAAGTAAACATGTCTGGTGACTGTCTCTGTCTACGCAGTGATGTAGGTTCTCCTACATGTTTTGCCGCATCAAGTCTCAATCTGTCAGCTTTTGTGGTGTGACTCCTACCATGTCTGGTGGATGGCTCTCCATGAGTGGTTTTTTCCACTCCATGATCCTTCGCATGTGGTTGCTCCACATCTTGAGGTTCATCCTTTGGAACCAATAGTTCCTCATACCTCATCATATTTTACATCCCGTCTTACAATAGTCATCCTGTTGTTCGGCAAATACACTCGATAGTTGTGGGGAGTATCAGTGTACCCCACAAATATCCCAATCTCAGCTGTTGGTTCTAAATTCTTTCTGGAATCTTTTGTCACATGGCAATAGACAGATGAGCCAAAATTTTTAAAATGTGAAACATCAGGTTTCTTACTAGTAAAAGCCTCCTCGTGTGTACTCATGCCAATTATTCAATGAGGACTACGGTTCTGCACAAATACCGCTGTGTTGCATACCTTTGCCCACAGATGCAACAGTAGGCCCCGATCATGTAACATCGCTCTTGACACACCCACAATTGTTATGTTATTTCTTTCTGCAATCCCATTCTGTTGTGAGTTATGAGGTGCAATCAACTCTCTCCAAATTCCTTCTTTGGCACATAAGTTCTTGAATTCATTGGAATTGTACTCACCACCATTGTCGCTCCTTAGAGCCTTCACATGCTTCCTTGTATCTTTCTCAACCAGTGCTTTGAACTCACAAAATTTTGAGAACGTCTGATCTTTCTTCTACATGAAGTAGATCCAACAATTTCTAGAAAAATCATCAACAAAAATCACATAATACCTGTGCTTTGTTGTCGAAGCTGTAGAGAATGGTCCACACACATCTGAGTTAACTCTCTCAAGGATTTCCGCTGCTCGGTTCTCATTCTTGTGAAAAGTGGCCTTTGTATACTTCCCCATGGTACATCCCTTGCATGTGTTTATTTGTGAAAGAGCACCCTTTAGAAGCCCTGTAGAAATTTGCTGCATGACCTTCAAAGCACTGTGGTGTAGATGGCCCAATATCATGTGCCATAACTCACCCTCATCTCGGCTCACCACTTTGTTTGCTTTACCCATCAATGCTGCGCAACCATCTACATCAATTTTGTAGAGATTCTTCAAAAGAATCCGAATCTTTTTAACTTGTGATGTGGTTTGTGACAAAGGAATGCTTTCCCTTCACTGAAAACCACATCATACCCTCTATCCTCCAACATAGAAACTGAAACTAAATTATTTTTCAATCCTGGTACATGCATGACATCTTTTTATAAGAAAGGTTTACCTTATTGTCTCTGGAAAGTAACTGTATCAATCTCGGTAGCGCCATACCTCCCGTCATCACCCATCTCGATGTGCATCTGAAGATCCTTCTCCTCCAAGCTACTAAAGAGTTCTTTGTCTCCCGTCATGTGGAAATATGCACCACTATCCAAGTACCACATTGATCCCATCGCACTAGACACCATGCATTCGATGAGTGAGAATTCCAACTCGAATTGTGAAGCCAAATATTCACCCGCTATAGATCTTGAAGCCTTCTTCTTGTTCTTCTTCTTCTATGGACAATTAGTGGCATAATTTCCATGCTCGTGACAGTGAAAACATTTCACTCTGGACATGTCACGGTTCTTGCCTTCTTTATCAGTCTCAGATTTATAATAGGATTTATTTCCCTTCCCCTTCTTTGCCTTACTAGCCAAGGCACAATTTTCCTCATCATTTGTCTTGGAAGAGGATCCATTCGTAGTATTCCTCTTGAATTATTCTTGCACCAAATCCGACGAAAGTCGCTCCCAATCTGGTAGCTTCTCCCTCCCATTGACAGTCCTGAAAACTATGCCAACTCTTAGGAAGGCCCAGAAGTGCTAAGCTCACCCATTCATCATCCACTACAGTAATCCTGACACTTCCAAGCTCATCATGACATTGCATGAACTTGGTTAAATATTTCAGAATAGTGTCGCCTTTCTCCATTTTGATTTTCCTGAGCTGTCCTTCAGTGCCAATTTTCTGTGGTCAATGCTACTTTGAAACAGCTCTGTCAAAGCCTTCCACATTGCATATGGAGTCATTTTTCCATGGAGACTTGAGACAATGTGATCTCGAACTCCCTCTAATAAGATCATCCTCACCTTTGCAACCTTCTTTTTCCAAGCATCAAGAAGAGCGACGTCTGCTGCTACGGGCTTGGAAATGTCATTATCAATGAATTCTTTCAACCCGTTGTCCTCCAGAAATTCCTCCATTCTATCTTTCCATGTAATATAATTAGAACTTCCCTCAAGTGCATATTCCAATCTTAAGCCATTGAAAGCCATCTTGATCCGCCTGTCACACCAAAGTATATTTTTGCAAATTCGAATGTTGTTCAGCACAAACTCAATTTCTCCTCCACTATAGTGATTTCCTGTGCTATGATACCATGTAGAAATTATAAAAACAATATGCATACCAATGGATTCAATATGATCATGCAATGTACTAAAACAAGATACTAAATCCTTCTACAATATTTGCGGAAAATAAACACGATCGCACAATCAGACCAAATAATAGAAAGAAGCTAATCAATCTACAACACGAATATTTTTCCTGGGGAAATATTACCGCTCAAAACCCTTCTATCTCTATTGTATATTCAACCAAGGAATCATGAAACAATTACAATGCACTCTTCTCACAAGAGTCTGTTGCACTCTCACAACTGTCTCACATTGATCCGGACAAAATCGACCAACACTTAGCCAATTCACTGCCTCTGCTTAGCCTGCCTTGCTTGCGCAATTCGTGTAGAATTAAATCCCTATTCTTTAGGAATTTCAGCCTTCCAAAACTGCGCAATGCTCATGGGAAATCCTATGGGTGTATTACTGCATGCAGGCAGTTTGCTAATAATACAACTGATAGTTAGCATCCCTTTAACCTTTGTCTCAACTGGGTCTTGATCAGAACTGACATGCATGCAACTATTAATAGTAAATCATCAATTACTTGATAGATCACTGCATGTGAATTAAATATGATTTAATTCACTTGACCTATCATTAGTGCAATAATCAGTTACAACTAGTTAAACTAATTTTAACTCACTTAATTGAGTTAAGTGATTTATCATGCATTAAAATAATACACTAACAACAACTTGAACACTAAAACAAACAGAATCACTCTGCATGCCTCACCAACCACCCTCAACTCGAATTCCATGAGCTAACTGAGTTTATCATACTCAGTTAACTATTACAAGTGATTATGAGATAAGATTACAATTTATTGTCCAATTTAATTAAGGGAAAATATAATTAGACACACATTTCTTGTTGAATTTTCAACAGAGAGAGTCCTATGAATATAATTTTTCTCTTTCTTAACATGAGGGGGTGTGTATTAACAATTTAGTGTTGAGAACATGAATCATAACTAAAATATTATTCAATCTCAACTACCTATATGTTATATAAAACAAGTGAAAAAAAAAATCTTGTATTTCTTTTTTGTAAGCAAGCCAAATTTCATTAGATTATCAAAAATTTACATAAAGTGCATGCATGGATAAACATGGGCAGACTGTGTCCAAGTTTAGTATGTTCTGTAGACAAAAATAACCTTTCTCACCTAGATCAAGCTTAGGAGGGATCGTTTTCCCTTAAGTAGGAAACTAAATGGTCTCCCTGAGTATCCTGAGGCCAATTTTTGACATTATAAGACCATAACAAAAACAAGAGTAGTAGAGACTAGGTAAGTAGTGATATCAAAAGTCTACAAGAAAAAAAATTGATTAGAAAAAAATAGGAAAGCCTTTCTTGCAAATTGTTAGTGAGACAAGTCATGATGAGAGATACTTGAATGTAGTTGTCTTGGCCTTCTGGCAACCATGGTGGTTGTTCCCACTCAACAAGCATTCCACCAGTGTTGATGTTGGCCTCTTTCCACGAGGTTTCACATTTCAGAATGTATGTTATGGTTATCTTGTTGGCAATATTTTTCTCCTTCTCCTCATGGCCTGAAGTGATTGGAATACATATTTGTTTTTCCTTCCTTTATAGATACCTCAATTTCTCAGGGTTGGGACGCTTAAATCCTTGAAAGATCGAGTCTGAATTTTCTAAATTATTCGATGAGTTGGAGGAAGCCAGGGGTAGGAGAGGAGGAGGAAATTGAATTCCCATAGCTCTTAACAAGACTTGTAAAGTTGACCAAGTTTGGACTAGATGGAAATATAAGTTCGTAATCTTGACTTCCACTACATGAAGGACCTCTTCCCGGTCCCTCAGTTGTCGACCAAGAAAATTCCTGACTACTAAGTGTCCATCACTAATGTTTGTGATCTCATGCACTTCCATAGCTATGACCAAGCACTTGATATGTTGTGGCAAATATTCGTTGAATTGTTTATCCCTTTGGCCATGCCATGGAGGAAAAGGTTGATGGCTCTTCCTCACCCTCCTCTCCTGGTGTGTCCTCGTTCACAGATCATGGCTGACAGGTGAGAAAATATTTTGTCTTCAGTTCCAAGCTCCTCAACCTTCACTTCCCTGCAAATGCAACAAAGGCCAACCACCTATGGAGCGCTTGGAGTGTTGAAATGAATGTACCTCTGAGGTATAAATCTTAATTCTGTATCTTAAGTAAGGTTTGAATACATGGTTCTTGTTCGTCTGCCAACCTGCCTTGTGCATTGAATGAGACCTACATGGATGACATAGGGAGATCTAAACCCATCCCAGTCCACTAATGCACTAAAACACACCAACATGGAGGCATCATTACCATAAGATGTCATGGAAGCACTAAGGTTGGGGAGGAATATTATATTATAATTATTTTTGTTATATATATATATATAACAATTTCTATTATTATTATTTTTTTAAATGTTACATATAAATTCCATATTAAATGTCACAGAAATTACAAATCCCCCTAATAATTTGAATTAGAAAGAACTTGTTAATGGAATAATGACTCTTTAGTTCTTTCTCGATCTTCAAATATTTTACTCAAGACACATATTGAAATATTTGATTTATAGTCCTCATTAAACATTTTATATATTATGTAATATCAATAATATTATTTTTCTGTGTCATTTGTCAACTTCATATTAAGTAGTGAAGAAATTACATATCCCCTCATACTAAAAATTAAATTAATTGATTTTACTTTCAATTACTTCATCTGTATATGACGTTAATGTAAAATTAAAATGGAAATTGAAGTATTTTTATTTATGGTTGATTTTCAATTTTTTTGTTATTACTATTTTTTATTTTGCTAATGTAACTTATCTAAGATCTCGTCTTCCTCAAACGTAAAGAACCATGTTAATGACCCAAGACCTAGAGACATTTGGCGGAAGTGAAAACCTGCCCCCATACTGACCTTCAACGAATAATTCCAGGTGGCGTGGTTTTCTGTGAACAATGGTGATGAGTCAACCTATAGTCACGGATAACAACCAATGGTGGTTGTCCTCACTGCTGGTTTGACAATTAAGTTATGATAGGTTTTCCCACTGTGTTTAAAAAAACAAATTATTTTATTATTTTTAAATGTAACGTTAAGTGACAACATTTCTCTCATCCTCAATTGTAAATCGCCTCTTGGAAATACACACACACACACATATAATTTTATTAATTAACCTACTATTTAAAAAAATTGAAATATATAAAATTTTAATAATAAATTTGAAACTATAAATATATAAACTTTATACATAACTATATTTATTTGAGAGTAAGATTACTAAACTATTTATGGCAATTATTTTGTCATTTACATTGTTATTTATTTAAAAAGTTTGGATTTTTTATTCTTTGTGTAGCAATACTTTATCGTATTTTTTTTGTCTGTCAAGTTGTTTGTGATCCTCTAGGCTTGACCTATGGCTTTAAGAGTTGTGACCTAGGGGAATCTAAGCCACCAAAGTCACCAGAGGATTGCACCTAACCTGGGCCAAAGTCACTCGGGGATCACACCTGAGCTAGGCCACACCATCCCTTTAGTTGAATGGATTTTTTTAGCATGTCTCCTCTCCTTAACATAGGGCACAACCACCCCCCATGATGTTTGATCCTGGGTTGCCTTGCTGACAAGGCCCATCCTCAACTGATTGTGCTAGTGGGACTTGACCGTAACGGTACTTTATAGTTAATGTTTTTTATTATTTATAGAATTATTTAGTTTATAATTTATTAAAATAATTTAGTGATTACTGAAATTGGTGTCAAGTACACCTTAGTCTTGGATCTGCACTTTCTGATAGCATAAGTTTCTGAACGGCCTGCTCCTTTGCCCACTCCCCTAACTCTTAATATAACATCTTTCAATTGTTTGGTCGCAAGAGCTTTACACACTCAATGAGAGGAACTAAACCATTTTAAAAAATGATGAAATTCCAAATATTGCAGTGCACGACAATCATTCTCATGATGTGTCCCTTAAAATAGAAAATCAAGGCTCAGCAGGGAAATTCAAGTGAATTTGGCCCTCCTCCAGTGCTTGAATCTATGGATAAACAAGAATTGGCTCCCTCTCATCAAAGGGACATTTTTAGTTCTTTCTATGGCTAAGGGATTTTTACTTTTCTCTTTGAAGAAAAGGTTGTTTGGGATGTTATTTTTTGAAGCAGGTTGTGTTTTATGGTCATTCATGTTGAAAATGTAACTAGGTTTAGTCTTCATAATTATCATTGTACTTGTATTTCATGTAAAAGAAAAAATAATAAATAGCCAAAGCATATTCTTCATGCTTGTATGGTTATTTGAGTAAAAAGAAAATTATTGAGTCAAAGTCCCATTTGGACTATTTGTATGAAAAAGAAATTTTATTTATTTTGAGTAAAAAAGATTCAATTTGTTATCCATAGACCAAGTTTGCCTAGAAAGGCACCTATTCGACCTCTTGGATGTGTATATATAGAGAGCAGTTTGACCTCATTGGAGAACTCACCACTTCGATTTTTGTGCCAAGAAGAATAAGACAACCAGTGAAGTCAAAGGAGAGAGAAAGTTACATTTTCTGCGCTAGTTTCTATTCACACGTGCAAGTTTTATGAGGTAGCTTCTGTGGTATTTCAAACCCATAATTTCAGAGGCCGAAATTTTAGGAGATGACCAAATTTATGAGATTTGGCTAGTGTTGACTTTTGTTGACTAGGATTTATTGGAGATGGATAGAAGGAGGGCTGACTTGGGTCTTAGTGGCAATCTTGGTCTTGATTTTGGGTCTTGGATATTTGACTTTGATATGATTCTATAAGAAGAGGATTTTTATTGGGTTTTCCCACTTGTGGGGTTTGTCCCTGGCTTGGAGCCTAATTTCTTCTGTTCTTTGTCTCTTGTGATCTTCATGTTTTGGATTTTGGTAATTGCTTGATGAAGAAGAGAACATAAAATTTAATAAGAAACCAACAAACATTCATAATTAATTATCAAGTAAGATAAATCTATATTAATCTATGAGCTTCCTGATTTGTCAACATGGTATCAGATCTAAGGTTGAAGGACAACTTGAGGACCACTCTTTTCAACTTAATGAAAGACACTACTATAACAGTTACATCTCATTTATCAAAGGCAAAGGAAGAGGATTTGAAGTATCAACAATCGTTCACTTTTGAAACAACAATATCTCTCTTGGAATCACCATCAAGTTCTCACCCACTCACCCAACAATATTTCTCATCAACGTCAACATTTGTAGTTATCTCCCTCTCAAGATACACATGGATTTCTACTATTAACATTTATGAAGTAAAAATCAAGTACCATAATTATGGAAGATAGCATTATAGAAGGCTAAAATTCAATTACCAAGAAATAAGTTCGAACTCTATTTTCTATGTTGAAGTCTGAATTCCAATCTATGTGGGAAACCAAAAAAAATGTACCTTTGTAATACCTGAGTTTACCTCTATGATACAAGAACAAAAGACCAAATAAATTGAAGAAGATTAAGCTTACCCATCTCCATGGAGAAACCCAAACTCTTCTCCTAATTAATTGACTAGTAGTCCGAGGTCCAAGTTTGTTGACTACAAATCTACAACTTCGAACTTGTTGCCTCAATGGAAGAGAACAAAAGTCTAAGCATAGTATACCACGTCCAATTTTATTTCTCTTTATGGAAATGACAAGTCCAAGTATAGTAACTAGAAGTATGTAATATAGGGAATGAGAACTAAATCCTATTCAAGTCAAAACCTTGATTTTTTGTACTTCATTGAAGTTATAAGCCACATTTGGAACCAAATACTAACATGTGATTCTATATGAATGACCAAGATGATTCATCTCCAAACTTATGCGAATGAAATTTGTTTCTTATTCATTAAAAGGACCTGAATCATAATCAAATCCAAACATTGCAATTGTGTGGATCTGATTTTTGCATTTAATCGAAGTTATGAGTTGAAGTAAATTCTCTCTTTGTTATCAAGAATATGAAGAAGCCTGAGATTCTTTGTGGCTTGATCGAAATACTAACATCCAATTTAGTTCAATGTGTTTTTTTTCTAAAGTAGAAGACAAAGTGTGATTAATTCTAAGTTTGATTGTCTTCTATGGTGGTTATACATTAGTCCTTGATCTAGCGAGAAGGTCCTAGTTTGGACTAATACTCATTTGCAACAACATCTTGTCTAAGACACTAAATTTGGGAGCATACCCTACTCTCTGAAGCCCTCTAATTTTTGGAAACCTTATTGGTTAAAAGGACCTCGATGAAATATATATGGAATAACTATGATATGCTAGATTCATGAAGCTTATATTCGTGACACTAATACAATGCAATAAAGGACAAGAAACTTTGAAATATATGAATCCCATCTATGTGGTACAATTATATGAAGCAGTCACAAACTCTTTTCCTATACATAATAGAAGGATAATATACATCAACAAAGCCAACATGTTTGAAAGGAACCAAGACAAAGCAAAGCATCTCAACAAAATTTATGTGGTTGAAGGATTTAAGGAACCTTTTTTAAAGAAAGTTGGCACTTGAAAATTGAAGATAAGACAAAGGATTGGATCTTTGAGGAGATAAGGTAAGGTGGTACATGTATGTATAATTTTTATATGCATTTCATGATCTATGTTGTTTATATTAAGTTTACTAGGTCATGGAAGTGAGCATTTAATATATAATAAAAGGGTCTACATAAATATATATTAGAGATTGTGACATATAACAAATTGTTGATATGTTAGCACAATAAGTATTTCATTGCATGTGAAGACTAGGTAATGAAATGAATAAAAAGGCTGGTCATTGGTATCATTAGGAATTTTCAGCTAACTCATTTGCATGATTGTGGAATTTGGAATTACTAACATGACAAAATTTGAAGATTTGAAATAATCTAGGGGTTTTCAACTAATTATCTTGTGTGTTGTAGAAATTTCCAATTTCTAATTGATAGATCTTGAGGACTTTGGAAAATGAAGCATCTAATGGTTTGAAAACCTTAGAAATTTTGAAGTGAGAAAACCCTAGGAATGGAAATCCTAACTAATTGTCTCTGTTGTTAAAAGAAAAACCCAGTTCTTGAGAATGACAAGAATGGCATCACGTTGATGTGAGGACAAGGATTGATGAAAAAGGTTCAAGATTAAGAGGGAGTTGAAATTTCACTAAAGGATAAGTATTTTTTACCTACTTTCTTTAATTATTATTGTTGTTATTTTTTCTATACACTTTTTCTTTTTGTTCTTTCAAAGTATTCTAATAAAGGTTGTAGGTCAAGGGAGTATCAATCTAAGCTTGACTAACAAATGGAATATTTGGAAGAATGTAGAAAAGTATGAAAACAAGTGTAACACCCTCCTCCCATATATACCCAAGTAACCGACCAACTAGGGTAAACATGCGATGAGAGGCTACTATGAACTGATTCAACCTCCTAGGTGACCTTAAGGAAGTGGAATCGACGGAAACATATCACACTGACCCTCCACATCAACAAAAAGACTCCCAGGAACCATCCCAACCACTCAGGTAACTAGCCCCTGGGTCCCACTGATTTTTTAACCCATTAAACCCCCGGATGCTCCCACAGTATAGGAATGGGTGGGTTTGGGAGGCTTTGGATGCTCCCACATCATAGGCATGCGTGCGTCCATGGATTTTTTTCCCAGAGACCTGTGCCAACGTCACCAAGATTTGAGACACTTTTTCAGGCCCGAAGCCCAGGTCACTGTCTAGAACTCAATGACAAGTTCATGATGAAATATAACCATGGAACAATGATACATTTAAAAAAACATTGACAGAGACTTGACTGGACCCCTACTAGGCATGAAAATAATTTCATCAAACATGTCACAAATATGTAATCTACATGTTTAAAAAACATATATGATCATAGGGGTCTCATACTTATCTAATAATAATCATTGTTCCCTTATATCATTAGCTGCATTATCATCTATTAGGTCACAGATACATTATTCATTCATTTACAAAGAAAAACATGAGGAGATCCATATTCATCACTGTCATAGTACATGCTTATAAACAACATAATAACAACAGGAATATCAAGGACACATCAACCCTAGAATCTAAATATAAACCAATACATTTACACATAAGATGTCAAGGAGAGAACCTCTTATAATTAATGCGAAAGAAAACCTGGGATGGGACTACTACGTTCCACCCGACCATAGATTGGCTGAGCCAAATCTCTCTTCAGCCAATCACCCCTGTTCCATATTCCAAGAATGAATGTGGGACTCAAACAAAACTAACTAGGGCATCTCGAGGCTAAAACACCTCACCCTCATTAATAGAAACCAAGCTTTATCGCAATCCGTCCTGGATCACTAGGCCAAAACAATAAACATGTAATAGCAGGATTTACCATGATCTCCACCAAATCACTAGGCCAAAATAAGCATGGATGCCACTGGATTTCTCCACCTACATTGCGAGGAATTTTCCTGTCTCCTAGTATCTTAGGCTTTACCGCAATCCACATTGAATCACTAGGCCCTAAATTCAGACCCACTCTCTAGGCTTTACCGTGTATCCCAACTCGGGATTCCTAGGCCTGATGGAAAGCACCCACCTCTAGGCTTTACCATATATTCTGCCATTCACTGGACGAGGACTCTTAGGCCCGTCGAGGCAACACACTATCTGACTTTACCACAACCCACAGTTTGGTTCAAAGGTTTCTAGGCCATGTGTTCTATTATTTAGAGATCCACCTCACTCAACTTTAAATCCATGCAGAAATCTAGCTCAACCAAAACATGATAAACCCATCACACCATGGCTATATAGAGATGGAAAGGATAAGTTGAAAACACTGTCATACCTGGAAAAACTCATACCATGATAACAAAGAACCACATTCAATACCATGCATTCCAAATCTAGCAAGGAAATCACACATGAAAATCGATACCTGCAAAGAATCATGTTGTAGCTGCTTTATCCTGCTCTTCCTTGCTTTCCCCTTCCTTCCTATTGCATTCTTTTCCTTTCTTGATCCAATGCAAAAGTGCTCCAAGAAAAACTCTAAGTGTCCGAGAGAGAGAGAGAGAGAATAATGAGAGAGCTCCAAAACTGAACAAACAAAAGGTTTGAGCCAAAATCTTTCCAATTGATCCTCGGAAGCCTTTTTATGAATGAGTCCTTTATTTTCTTCATTTTCCTCTTCACATGAAACATGTGACCTTTCATCTTCTTTTTCTCCTATTTTCCATTATTTTCATAAATAAAATGCCAATTAATGCCTCATGCCTTTCCAAAGCCTTTTCCATTGCCTTTGCCAATTTCCTCTAGCCATAATAATCGGAATGAACACCCACTAGGATGTTTTGCCCAATATTCAACTTGGAATAAGTGTCCCATCAATCGTGGTTATTATTTTTCCTTTATTAACTTTTATTACATGAAATTTTCACTAGGGTTGTTACAAAACCCTCCCCCTTGGGGGAACACCGTCCTCGATGTTCAATGACACCTATAAACCAACAAATTACTGAAAATAAAAAATATTTCCTATGGAGCTTTATAACACAACTCATTTTAGTAGTTGTAATGACATCCATATATACAACCATACTATTTATGGAGCTTTATAAATCCAGCTCGATACAATATTTACAATAATATACACATATGCACATTTTCTGAACCAACAAATAAAAGGACACGATGCTTGTATCAACAACAATGGAATCTAGAGGCTCACATCTCCACCCTCAAAGTAGTACCAAGATTCACTTCCTTCCCAGGAAGTCTAGAATCCACTGCCAAAGTCAAATTTGCATCCAATGTCCAACGCTACAATATTGCACTACTTGTCCTCTCAATGAACAGTTACCAACTCATTTCTCTAGGGCACACTCCCAATGTGCATTTGATTCCATTTGGAAATTATAATGACCAAAAAAATCCATCCCCGACCTTCCCTTCTATGCTACACAGTCCCTCGAGAAATACGGTAATCCCCCTCTATGCAGTCACTCACCTTCCAGGTTCCCCGACATCCCCTATCATGGGTAATCCATCCCCTCGAAAGGCTTCGTCGCAACGAAATTTTAAACAAACAAAGCATATACCTACCTCAAAACCGTCATACTGGTCATAGCATGCTCATGGAAATCAATGGACATTATTGGGTACCAACGTCCCACAATGGCCCTACTCCTGAAGTGCTTTACTAGCATACTTCTTCATGTTCCAATTCCTTTTGCTGATGTTGCTAGTTCTTGCAGTCGGTTTCAACCACCCAATTGGACATTCCATGCTTTCTTGTACCAAGCATATAATTTCCGTTAGATTCAAATAAATTGAAATAAATTCAAATCATACCTCATTGGTAGCTTGTTAATAAGGTACACTTGCACTTCTGTTTACTTCCTGTCACACAAGTCAAAGTAGTTGTTTGATCAAATCATCATGTATAAACATATCACATATGGTTAGCTCAAAATACAACCATCATAGGTCAAAATAATGAATCACATGCAATCATCATAAACCAATATCATAAATCACATGTAACCATCATAAGTCAAAATCGTATATGATGGCAGTGTGGGTGCAGGCTTTAAGGAGAGCTGTTCAAAATTTTGTACAATGTTTTCTAACTCTGGAGGAATCTGATCCTGTTCTTTACTTTCACTCTCGGTCATCAAATTTATGAAATTTGTTGAACAAATTAAAAAAAATGCACCTTTAGAAGTTATAAGGTCCCTTCCCCTTTAAACAACATTAAACCCCACTTTTGTAACATTCAGAAGAAAATCCCCCTTTTCCTTTTGAAAACATAATAATGCACCTTGTAATAAATGTATAACCTCTTGGGACCTTTAAGCCGTCGGAATATAACAGACCCACTTTAACCAATGTATAAAAACCCCTTCGGAAGAGTATTATAATGCATTTTTAACAATGGTAAAGACCTTCGGAATAATAATAAAGCACATTAAACAAATTAAAACCCTTTCAGAAATGAAATTTGGTCTTAATACTTTAATGATACTTTATTGTAATAAACCTTCGGAAATAATACTTCGAATTTCAAACCTTGTGATAAAACTCTGTTGCATATGTTATCGGATCCAACCCTTTGGTTAAAACTCCACATATCGCACGATGCAACCACCGTTAGATATCCGTCGATCATGATCGGACGGATATCACATCCAATCAACCACCAAACTTAATCTCACAAAAGGTACGTGAAATGGGCTGTTTTGGCATTGCGACGTGTCAAGCTCTTATTCGATTGCATTCAAATGGTTTAAAACCGCTTCTGGTCCAAAGGCTGTGCGAAACCAGTGGTATGGTTTCCCAAAACCACCAACCTTCAACTTTGGTTTAAATCGCGGTTAAACACGATTTTTCTTTATTTTTCCTTCCCAACTGTGGAATCCGTGAGAATTTCTGCTGTTCCTCCTCAATTTTCCCCGGAGCTTTATACACAGAGTTTAAATACATTCCTTCATATACAGAGAATATGAATTTGAATGGGTTTTCGAAGAACTAAGCATTCTTTCACACATAGACTAATATAATTTCAATTTGCGCTCGATGTCTACACAGAAGATATAAAAATCAATATAATTTCGAAGGTGAAGCCCTCCGAGGATTGCCAAGTATAACAACAGTTTAACAAATACTGCAATTTTATTAAACAGAGGCCAAAACCTCACAATCATTCTTCTCCGACCAATTCTGAATTCCTCCTTTGCTGAGGTTACAATTTACAGTTATCTTACATAACCATCGACCTCCTCAATTAGGATCAAATTCCCTAAATTTAGAAAAATCCTAACTACACAAAATCTTCCTAAATCCTATCAACTGAAGCTAAATATGCTGAAACAAATATGAAGCTATTCAATCCTCCTAAATACTAGTTCAACCCTATCTAATAAAGCTGGAAATTGACAGCTAAAGGTACCAACACCTTTGCTTGGAACATTTTTTTGGATTTTTGGAATAATTAATGAAGTCTTTTGTCTCTAAGCCTCATGCCCTGCATCAGACTCCCGAGGACAAAAATATTCATGGGCTCCTATCCATGAGCTCCTTCACAGAACTACCCCGTTTCTGCAGCATGGTTTCTGTCATCCAAGTAGCATTTTCAATTAGCTGATCCTTCCACTTGATCAAGTATTGAAAATACTCCCATCCCCTGGTTTTCTTATACACTTTCTTGTCTAAGATCCTCTCTGGCTGTAATGGCTCTGCTGTGGGTAACTATTTTACCCAGTCAATCTGTTCTCTGTTTTCTGGTCTGTCATCTATGCCACCATCTTCATATTTGTACAAATCAGCAACATTGAATATTAGCGATATTCCCATATCAGAAGGCAATTCAATTTCATAGGAATTTGCAGAAAAATTTCTCAATATCCTGCATGGTCCTATCTTTTTGAATTTTAACTTATTATACTGCTTCTTTGGAAATCTTTCTTTTCTCAAGTGCGCCAAAACCAAATCACCAACTTCAAAATTAACTTCCCTTTTTCTCAAATATTCTTTGTTCTTGTACTTGATGCTGTTGTCTTGTAGCTGTTACTTTACCTATTCATGTATTGCTTGTATTTCTGAAGCAAATTCTTCTCCATCAACACTCCTCATTTATGATTTTCCCAAGTTCCTCAATTCAGATACTCCTCTTGGATGCATCCCATAAACTATATGGAATGGACTCTGTCCTATACTTCTGTTAGGTGAATGATTGTATGCATATTCTGCCCGTGATAAAATATGATCCCACTGTTTAGGATGTTCTCCTGCAAGACTTCTCAAAAGATTACCCAAACTTTTGTTTACTACTTCAGTCTGCCCATCGGTCTGAGGGTGATAAGCTGAGCTGAAACTCATTTTAGTACCAAGCTTCTTCCACAATGTCCTCCAAAAATGACCAACAAACCTGGTATCTTTATCAGAAACAATACTTTTAGGTAACCCATGTAATCTAACAATTTCCTTGAAAAACAAATTGGCAACATGAGTAGCATCACTGGTTTTATAACATGGAATAAAATGTGCCATTTTTGAAAATCTGTCAACAACAACAAAAATTGCATCATTCCCTCTCTATGTATTAGGCAATCCTAAAACAAAATCCATACTTACCATATCCCAAGGTTTGTCTAGAATAGGCAATGGAATGTACAAACCTGCATTTTGACTTCTCCCCTTCGCATATTGACAAATTTTACAATTCTTCACATACTTTTCCACTTCACATCTCATCTTTGGCCAAAAATAAAAATGAATTAGCTGTTCATAAGTCTTATCAACACCAAAATGTCCAGCAATTCCACCAGTATGCTTTTCTCTGATTAAATTTTCTCTCATAGAACAATTTGGTATGCACAAATATTTTCTTTTAAACAATAAACCTTCTTGCAAGAAATAATCTAACCACTGACTTCTGTCTATCAAAATAGGATTACATCATGCTTCAAATGCTTCTTTGAAATCTAAATCTGTTTTATAGAGTTCTTTAAGAAAATCAAAACCTACCACTTCAATTTGAATTTCTTGAACAAGAATGATTTTTCTGCTCAAGGCATCAACTACCTTGTTTGCTTGACCACTTATATGCTTCAAAACAAAGTTAAAAATTTGAAGATATTCAACCCTTTTTGCATGTTTTTGATTCAATTTAGGTTGTTGCATAATATACTGTAAAGCATGATTATCTGAATATAGCACAAATTCTTTAGACATTAAATAATGTCTCCATTTCTTCAATGACTGTACAATTGCATAAAATTCCTTGTCATATGAAGAATACTTCCTCCTTGTTTCATTCAGTTTCTCACTAAAATATGCTACATGCCTATATTCTTGACTTAATACAACCCCAATAGATTCTCCATTGGCATCACATTTCACTTGAAATGGTTTATTAAAATCAGGCAAAATTAAATAGGTTTCTCAGTTATCTTTTGCTTCAAAAACTGAAAATTTCTTTCAGCTTCAGCAGCCCATTTAAATGGTTGTTTGTCCTTCTTTATGGTTTCAATGGTAGGTGCATTAATCTTGCTAAAATTTCTTATGAATTTTCTATAAAAACTAGCAAGTCCATGGAAACTTCTTACCTCAAAAACATTCTTTAGTAAAGGCCACTCCACAATTGCCTTTACCTTCTCTGGATCCATTTTTAATCCTTCAACAGAAACAACAAAACCCAAATATACCAATTCTTCTTTCATGAATGAACACTTCTTTAAATTTATCAGTAATTTCTCTTGATGTAACTTCCTTAAGACATAATTAAGATGTCTTAGGTGTTCTTCTTTTGTTTTGTTGTAAATTAATATATCATCCAGATATACTATTGCAAATTTACCAATAAATTCCTTTCATACTTCATTCATGAGCCTCATAAAGGTGCTAGGTGCATTTGATAACCCAGAAGGCATTACCATCCATTCATACAATTCCTCATTTGTTTTAAAGGCTGTTTTCCGTTCAACACCTTCCCTTGTCCTAATCTAATGATATCCACTTTTCAAATCTAGTTTTGAAAAATATCTTGCTCCACTCAAACAGTCCATCAAATCTTCAATTCTAGGTAAAGGAAATCTATACTTGATTGTTATTTTGTTGATTGCTCTTGAATCAATGCACATTCTCCAAGCTGCATCTTTCTTCGGACTTAACACTGTAGGTACTGCACAAGGACTCAAACTTTCTCTGATCAAACCTTTGTCAACCAATTCCTGCACTTGCTTTCTGATTCATTTTCTGTAGGAGTCATTCTGTAAGCTGCTTTGTTTGGCAGATTTGATCCTGGAATCAAATATATCTGATGGTTGATTCTTCTTACAGGTCGTAATTCATCAGGAAAATCATCCACAATAATATCACAATAAATCTCCAACATTTCTTGAATTTCAATTGGAAAATCAGAAATTTTTGTAGAAGTAAATGCTACCTTAGGTTTTCAAACTAAAGCAAAATTTACCTCATCATCTTCAATCTGCTGCAAGTATTCTTTTCCACTCAACAATAAAGTCTTTGGATCATACTTTTTGCTTGATTCATCTCCTTCTTCCATAGGTAACAATTTTTGATGCATGCCATCCTTGAAAAACTTGTAAGTGTTTCTCTTCCCATCATGTATTGCTGCTCTGTCATACTGCCAAGGTCTACCCAGCAATATGTGACACGCATCCATAGACATCACATCACACATGATTTTATCTTTGTAGCCGCTCATCTGCAATTCTATTTCACATTGTTCCTTTACAATCAGTTGATGTCCCTTCTGAAGCCATGACACCTTGTAGGGTGTTGGATGTTCCCTTGCCTTCAATTTCAACTTCTCTATCACCTCTGTAGAGACCAAATTATCTGTATTGCCACTATCAATTACTAATTGACAGCATTTCCCTTGAACTTTGCACACATATGAACAAACCTTTTCTCCATTGCTGGTTCAACAACGTCCTTTGTTTGTTTCAATAAAACATTAACCACCAAAAGTTCTCCTTTCTAGGCACAATTTCTTTCTCATTTCGGAGAACTTTCTTTGCTTCTTCTTCGGTACGAGCAACAATTGCATTTTCTCTAGTTGTCCCCACATTCTCTTTCTCTGGACACCCATAGGCTCTATGTCCTAATTTGTTACATCTGTAACATCTGACTTCTCTTCCTCTGTTTCTGCCTCCTCTTCCTCTATAAGGATTCCTTCTGCCACTTGTATCACCTTCTGTGGGTGCATACTAAGGTGAGCTGCTTCTAGCTCCATCTCTTGGTGTTGTAGATCTTCCTCTACCACCTTGACTTCCTCTTCCTCGAAAAGTATCTCTTCCTTTGGCAGATTGCTTTCTTATAAGTTTTTCTTCAACTTTTAAGGCCATCCCAGTAAGCCTCGCCTAGCACGTCCGAATGGAAAATGGCATCAACTCATGGTATTCATCTACCCATGTTATCCATCTACCCATGGAATTTACCCATGGTATTGTAAATGGCATCAGCCCATGGTATTCATCCACCCATGATATTATAAGTGACCCATGGTATGCATCCACCCATGGTATTCATCCACACATGGGGTTTACCCATGGTATTGTAAGTGGTATCTACCCATGGTATTGGCCCATGGTATCCACCTATGGTATTGTATCTCAAAAAAGGCTATAAATAACAAGCCTCACTTTGTAAAAGGACAGATTGTCCGCCACAATGTAGCTTCTACAGTTATTCTCTATTTTAATAAAACAAGTTTCTTTGTGGTTTTATTTTCTTTGTGTTCTCTCTTTTTTTCTGGCATTATAATTTTGCAGATCTTGTCAGATCTATTTCAACTTTTTAGATCTTGGGGGCCTCCCCCCCAAGATCCGGATCAGTGGTATCAGATTCAGGTTACACCTCCATGGGAATGAGGGTTTGAAACATATTTCAGTTTCAATGTTTTGCAGCAATCTTCAACAAAATCCATGAATGTTTTTGGGCGGCGAGTTTTCAGATCAGATCTGAAAATTTTGGTGAAAAATTTGCAAAAACAAAGACCATATCTGGATTCCTTGCAAAAAAATACTCAAATTCAAAAAAAAAATCGGCCAAATTGGAGTTCGGATGAGGGAGATATCGCTGATTCAAAATCAGCAATGTTGAAGCAATTTTTCTGACGACAATTCATGGACGGCGGCTCTCCTGTCATTTTTCGCCATTTTTAGTACAAAATTTCAGAGAAATAGAGATAGATCTGAGCTCCTCTTGAAAAATCACCCAATTTCAAAAAAAAAATCGGTTGAATCGGAGTCCGGATGTGGGAGTTATCGTTGATTTAAAATCAACTATTTTTTCAGAAATTTTGTGACGGCGTGCCAGTTCCAGCGCAAATCTGAGAGTCTAGAGTCTCCAGATAGTGGTTTCAAACACATGAGATGATGCAGAATGATCATTCCATTTCCAAAAATAGGTTATAATAAATATTCTGAGTTATATTGACCGAGTTATGCTCATTTTAAATCTGGAGCAGCATTCGGAGCGGGTTCCCTTTGGAGACGTGCCCTCCCACCCCGCTTTAGTAGGCACCTACTTCACATTCATCAGTTTGATCATAGCAGCATTTGGCTTGGGTTATTTGGAGACGTGCCCTCCCACCCCAAGCTATGTAGGCACCTGCTACTTCATCAACAATCAGCATCACAGTTATGGGTCAACTGCACAAAATCATTTTCATCGAAGTCCATTTGCTAGGCCACACACTGTTAGTCACACAGTTGGTCACAAGCATTACAGGGTATCTCTATCCTCGGATCTTCATTTGTCATGGTTTTGGTTCATCCACAAACCCACACTTCATTGAAGTCCATTTGCTAGGCCGCACACTGTCAATATCACAGTTGGTCACAAGCATTACAGGGTATCTCTATCCTTGGATCTTCGTTCATCACGGTTATGGGTTAACTACACAAAACCCTTCTCTTCAGTGGCTCTTCATATTCAACAAAGGTTTCTCAGGAGGGAACTTCACGCAATGGGGACCATTGCTTCTTAAGGAGGGAGGAATGATCCGAATGGAAAATGACATCAACTCATGGTATTCATCTACCCATGTTATCCATCTACCCATGGAATTTACCCATGGTATTGTAAATGGCATCGACCCATGGTATTCATCCACCCATGATATTTATTCACCCATGGTATTATAAGTGACCCATGGTATGTATCCACCCATGGTATTCATCCACACATGGGATTTACCCATGGTATTGTAAGTGGTATTTACCCATGGTATTGGCCCATGGTATCCACCTATGGTATTGTATCTCAAAAAAGACTATAAATAACAAGTCTCACTTTGTAAAAGCGATTTTATATTGTTTGGCCACAATGTAGCTTCTATAGTTATTCTCTTGCTTTAATAAAAACAAGTTTCTTTGTGGTTTTATTTTCTTTGTGTTCTATCTTTTTTTTCTCGGGCATTTTATTTTGCGATCTTGTGAGATCCATTTCAACTTCTTAGATCTTGGGGGCCTCCTCCCCAAGATCCGATCATCTACCGTATTAGGAGACAATATACTTATCTCATCTTGAATCTCCATTCTAAGACCATTTATGTACCTAGCAATCTTCTCTGTTGTGTCTTGGATTTGTCCTGCTCTTATGCTCACTTTGTAAAATTCTTCTGTATATTCTTTCACTGTCATTAATATCTGTCTAAGATTTTGCATTTGTCTAAATAATGAAAGCTGATAATCACTAGGCAAAAACTTACCTCTCAGCTTTTCCACCATTGTGTTCCAATTCTTGATTGGCTGTTTACCAACTCTCCTTCTCTCTGCTTGCACTCCATCCCACCACAGTGCTGCATGTTCTTTCAACTTTGTGACAATAAATTTAACTCTCTTTTCTTCACCCATCTCTTCATACTCAAAGCATTTATTCATCTCATTGATCCAGTCTATCAACTCTTCTGGATTCAATCCTCCTGCAAAAGCTGATACTTCAAGTCTAGGCCTGGATGCAAAGCTTAAAACTGATTTAAAGAACCTCATATCAGGGGTAAGCTCAATATTTTCTTCTTCTTCTTTAGCTTCAGGTTCACTGACATCTTCAGGATCTCTCTGGCGTCCTACTTCAATTGCTTCCAATCTGGCTTGAATCTGCTACATAGTCTCTAGTACTTCTGCATTTACAACTGGTCTACCTCTTCTTCTACCAGCAGCACCTCTACCAATTCTGACAGCCATGCTGGATTTATTTTTCTGAATTTTAGAAGCCTGTTCAATATCTGAAAAATGCTCTGAAGATGGCTCTGATACCATAAATGATGGTAGTGTGGGTGCAGGCTTTAAGGAGAGCTGTTCAAACTTTTGTACAATGTTTTCTAAATCTGGAGGAATCTGATCCTGTTCTTCACTTTCACTCTCGGTCATCAAATTTATGAAATTTGTTGATCAAATTAAAAAATATGGACCTTCAGAAGTTATAAGGTCCCTTCCCCTTTAAACAACATTAAACCCCACTTTTGTAACATTTGGAAGAAAATACCCCTTTTCCTTTTGAAAACATAATAATGCACTTTGTAATAAATGTATAACCTCTCGGGACCTTTAAGTCGTCGGAATATAACAGACCCACTTTAACCAATTTATAAAAACCCTTTCAGAAGAGTATTATAATGCATTTTGAACAATGGTAAAGACCTTTGGAATAATAATAAAGCACATTAAACAAATTAAAACCCTTTCGGAAATGAAATTTGGTCTTAATACTTTAATGATACTTTATTGTAATAAACCTTTGGAAATAATACTTTGGATTTCAAACCTTGTGATAAAACTCTGTTGCACACGTTATCGGATCCAACCCTTTGGTTAAACCTCCACATATCGCGCGATGCGACCACCGTTGGATATCCGTCAATCACGATCGGACAGATATCGCATCCAATCGACCACCAAACTTTGTCTCGCAAAAGGTACGCGAAATGGGCTGTTTTGGCACGGTGACGTGTCAAGATCTTATTCGATCGCATTCAAATGGTTTAAAACCGCTTTTGGCCCAAAGGCTGTGCGAAACCAGTGGTATGGTTTCCCAAAACCACCAACCTTCAACTTTGGTTTAAATCGCAGTTAAACACGGTTTTTCTTTATTGTTCCTTCCCAACTGTGGAATCCATGAGAATTTCTGCCGTTCCTCCTCAATTTTCCCCAGACCTTTATACACAGAGTTTAAATACATTGACTTCATATACAGAGAATATGAATTTGAACGAGTTTTCGAAGAACTAAGAACTCTTTCACCCAAAGACTAATATAATTTCAATTTGCGCTCGATGTCTACACAGAAGATATAAAAATCAATAGAATTTCGAAGGTGAAGCCCTCTGGGGATTGCCAAGTATAACAACAGTTTAAAAAATACTGCAATTTTATTAAACAGAGGCCAAAACCTCACAATAATTCTTCTCCCACCAGTTCCGAATTCCTCCTTTGCCGAGGTTACAATTTATAGTTCTCTTACATAACCATCGACCTCCTCAATTAGGATCGAATTCCCTAAATTTAGAAAAATCCTAATTATACAAAATCTTCCTAAATCCTATCAACTGAAGCTAAATATGCTGAAAAAAATCTAAAGCTGTTCAATCCTCCTAAATACTAGTTCAAACCTATCTAATAAAGCTGGAAATTGACAGCTAAAGGTACCAACACCTTTGCTTGGAATATTTTTTTGGATTTTTGGAATAATTAATGAAGTCTTTTGTCTCTAAGCCTCATGCCCCTGCATCAGTATATCACATGCATAACAGAATTGAAATAAAATATTGATACTTATCCTTCATTGGTCCTTAATTTTGCCTTTGTTCTTTCTGGACAGACACCAGATCGGTTGCCACACCTGGAAAGCACCCAATGCCTTTGCTTCTCTTCAATCACGCATGCATACACACAATGTACATTACAACGTGTACACCCACATACAACATACAACACCATAAAATACACACACCCACACCGAAAAACGACGCATACACCTACACTCGGTGTGCAATAAAACACAATACATATGCCTAAACCGACATATAACACATACTCCTACACCTAGTGTACAATAAAACACAACACATACACCTACATATAGTGTACACCACAAGACATGGCATATACATATACAAAGTACAACACAATGGATACACGTCATGATACCACGACTACACCATGTACATACATAGTACCACATGCTCTCAACACAACATGTATGACATGCACACAGTACCACATATATACCAATACCATATGCACAACATGTACATAGTACCACATTTACACAGCCCTAGCTGCACAACGTGTGGAAAACATCAAATGTACATGGCACCACCTGCACAACGTGTACATAATGCCAAATGTACACCACACCACCTGTACAATGTGTACATAATACCATATTTACACAACACCACATGCATAACATGTACATGACACCACAAGTACACAACGCCACACACACGACATGTACACATAACCACCTGCACACAACACCGCATGTACAACATGTACACAACACCACATGCACACAAGGCCACATGTACAATCATGCACACAACACTACATGTACAACATGTACACAACACCACATGCACACAACACCACATGTACAATAATGCACACAAGACCACATGTACAACATGCAAACAACACCATATGTACATAGCACTGCATATACAACATGTACATAGCACCATATGTACAACACACAAACAACACCATATGTACATAGCACTGCATGTACAACATGTACATAGCACCATACGTAGACAACACCACATATCCAACATGCACACAACACTATATATACACAACGCCACATATCCAACATGTACACAGTATGATATGTACACAACACCGCATATCTAACATGTACATAACACCATCTATACCTACCACTACATATGTAATATACACACAACACCATATAGACAATAGGAATACAAAGTCATATGTACACAATACTTCATATGTTACATGTACACATCACCATAGGTACAATCACTGAATATACAACATGCGTAACATATACACAACAGTAGTAATACACATCCATAGGCCACACACTGACCCCGCAAGCAACCTTGATTCCAGTGTCTTTCAACTATCCATTCTTATCTTATCATGTCGCAGATCATGCTGCTTTCACTTCGCTGATGCACCCCTCAACATTACCTGTCCATAACATAAACATAGGCATAGTAAAAGCATATATTATCAATCCATGTCCACAAAATAATGAAGTCATAGATCTATCAGAGTTACTCTTCCCACTTGATTCTTCATAAGACCAAGAACATGTTCATGCTATTCACATGCATAAACAATCATTCCTCCACAAGAATGATCCTAGAAAACACTGTCATATAGTGAAATAGATAGATAGATAGATAGATACATATATATAATTGTTAGCATAAAACAATCATGATCCTATCAGAAAATGACATACATACATGCATATAAACATTGGCATTAAACAATCGTGATCCATGATGACCCTACTAGATATGACACACACACACATACATGTATATATATATATAAACATCAATATAATCATAATCACATCACAATTGCTAGATATCATAAGGTTTAGGTTAAGAGAACTTCCTTTATTCGTGCACAACATGCACAACATTGAGAGCAACAGTTCCCAACATAGCTAAGGCATATGATGCCTCAAATCCATTTACTTTACCTTTCTGGTTACCTTTCTCATGTTTTTACTTCCACCGTCCATTTACCACAATGTCCCCAACCAATCCAACTAGTTGTCACACTCTTTCCTTTAGCTTCCCTGTACTCATGTACCAAGCTTCATCCAAGTTTTACATTACCTATTGGATACCAAACAGCTCTCCCTGAGCTCCATTAACTTTCCTCTTTTCCCAACCAATTCCCAAGACCCTAAAAACATAAAAGGCAAGAAAAAAAGAAAACAAGAATAAAACCATGAAAAAAATAGTAATATGACACCACAAACAAAGTGGCATGATCATGCACTAGACATAAAAAAGCCACAATCAAGCACAAAAAATCACAAAATACCAAAGGCACAAGACTAGCAACAAACACCATGACTCAATCCCCATGTTTTCTCAATACTTCCAAAGGAAAGCTCACCTAAGCCTTCTCTAAGATTTAATGGCAATATCTTCCAGTTGCCTTACCTTGTTAATTTAGCCACACTGCCTTGTATTTGAACACATACATATATCATCTCTAAAGGGATTCCAATCCCTTGACGAATCCAACCATAACTAGAAGCCAATTGTTATACCTGTTAAATACATGTTCATAAATATAATACATATCCACATAATGCCAGATAAGATCAAGGTTAAGAAGACTTCCTTTATGCAAGGCACTCGTTCATTTGGAATTAGGGTTTCCAAACATAGCCAAAAGAATTCTTGGCCAATTCCTTTCTTTTACTTTTTTACCATGTTGCAATCGAGTCTTACTATGTATTTTCACATCACCTAACTGTTAGTTATGTAAACGTATCAATTGTTAACTTGTCACACTAATACCAAGCATGTTTCCAGTAACTGTTTACACATGTCAGTCACATGTTCCACAAATCAAGGCATCATGTCTATGAATTTGAAGTCAACCTTTACCATGACTAAAAACCATGTCATACTCAACAATCAAATCACATTCATCAGTCATAATACATACTGCTACAAATATCACCTACTTATACTCAAGTACACATTATCCATCTCAACACATAGTGTGTTAGTAAAACCATCTTAAAACAAGATTATTACTTCGTACAATATTATAGACACATACTCATATCATGCAATTAATCAAACATTCAAACAACTTGAAAACATACCATGTTAAATAAATCATCTAGAAAAAATAATAGACACCAAACACTCAACACCAGATATATGACATAATCAAACAATTATGCATCAAGTACATGACATAAGCAAACTCATACCTTAATGTATCTCAAGGGAGGCAATCTTGTCTACACAATCAATCTAGATTAACATGATATAACTTCATAACACATCAAATCAAACATAAATAAGGTCATGATATCCATAACATTAACTAGCTAACATGTTCACATCATAAACTCATAAACAATTGTCATTCATGCATAACAAACATATATGCACAGTCAATCTAGATTAGGATGATATAATACCACAATAGGTCGACTCATACTTGATTATCGTAGCCATAACCATCTGCATAGGCCAATCCAAATTAGCATGATACATATAGCATGAAGAGATTAATGAAATAACCCTAATCATCAAGTTAACTAACATGCATATAACAACACATTACTATCATTCATGACTATTCGACACACGTGCATATTCCCACGCTAATTCAGTAACATTTACCATGCATGTAACCACAACAACAATAAAATGACAAACATGCATATAAACCTAATGAATATAAAAATCCATTAACTAACATACATGCATGCCAAACATACAATAATTGTATGACGATATGCTCTTACTCTAAAGTCTAGTAGAGATTTTCATGTGTGCAAACTCAAGCGAGTGTTGTATGGATTGAAACAAGCACCTCGTGCTTGGTATACCGAGATTGACAACTGTTTCACTAGGTCGGGTTTCACCAAAAGTGAAGCAGATGTAAACCTTCACCATATTGTGGCTAAAGGTAAATTATTGATTATAGTATTATATGTGGATGATTTTATTCTAACAGGTGATGAGAAGTTGATAAAATCTTGCAAAGAGGATTTGGAAGGAGAATTTGAGATGAAAGACATGGGGCTCATGCATTATTTCCTTGGTTTGGAAATTTGGCAAGGAGACGAGGAACTTTTTGTCTCTTAGGGAAAATATGCCAACAAGATATTGAATCAGTTTCACATGGAGAGTAGCAAACCCATGGAGACTCGTCTAGTAGGGAATTGGAGGAAGGAAGATGTTACTTTAGGAGAATTGGTAGAGGCTACCATTTACAGGCAGCTTGTGGGTTCACTTATGTACTTGGTGAAAAAATGACCGGACATGTGTTTTGCAACTAACCAACTTATTCAAGGAATTATTAAGCCAACCAAACTCTATTAGAAGGTAGATAAACATGTGTTGATATACTTAAGAGGCACCACTTAGTTTTGTCTTTGGTAAAAACAAATAGAGGGAGTGAAGCTTAAAGGATTAAAAAATGAATATTGGGTAGAAAGTCCATCAAACAGGAAGATCACATCATGGGGAATCTTCAACATCAATTCAACAACAGTTTCTTGGTACAACAGGAAGCAGAGATCAATTGCACTCATTTTAGTAGGAGGAGAGTACCTAGCTGCCAGTCAAGTAGCTTGTGAGGATAAATGGATGAGAAAGATCCTTGTTAGATTATTTGGTCAGCAGATGGATCCTACAGTGATTTTCTATGAAAATAAGAGTTGTATCAAACTCTTTGAGAACAAATTTTTTCATGATCGGTCCAAGCATATCGACATCCAGTACCACCATCTACGAGATTGTGTGTAGAGGCAGATCATGATGCTAGAGTACATTCCGACATAGGAACAAGATGTGGATACCTTGAATAAGGAATTGTCAAGAGGAAAATTTGACTTCCATAGAGGCAGGATCGAGGTATTTGATGATCCCTTTCTTGCTAACAGGGAGTGGTTAAAATGGCACCAATAAAGATTCTAATTTAATTTTCCCTTGAATTAAATTAGAAGAAAATTGTAATTCTACATCACATGACAACTTATATGAGTTGACTAAGTTATTTTGACTTAGTTGGTTCATTTAATTCGATTTGAGGGTCTAGCTTGAGTCATGTAGAGTGTATCCTACTTTATAGGAGCCTTGGTTGAGTTTATTTTGAGTTGTAATTAATTAATTCAGTTTAATTGCGCTAAAGTGAGTTAAACTAGTTCCAAATGTTGGAGGAACTAGTAGGAGGTCTAGCAGTGGAGAGCAGCTTCAGTGTTCAACCAGTTAACTGATAAATCAACCACAAATAACTCATGCATGTGTGATCTACAAGTTACCCAGTTGAGATTGTATTTCAAGGGAAGTGTACTACCATTTGTATAATTATCCGAATTGTACAAGTGGTGCATGAAATCAGAGGAAGCCCTATGATGTATTGTGTATTTTTGGATGAGGAATTTCCCTAGTTAATAGGGGATCATTCCCAAGGAAACAACGCAAGGAAATAGGGACTTTTGGAAGCCAAAATTTGGTTAAGTATTGGCATAGGCTTGTCTAGGAAGCAGTGAGACTGATAGATAGTGCAGAGGTTGCTCGAACTTGAGAAAAGAATTGCAATCTTCTCATATTTTCTGACTAATGCAATATACATATAACAGGGGTTTTTAGTTGTGGCTTTCCCCAGGAAATAATTGTGTAATGTCTTGATTGAATTCTTTCTCTTGTATTCTTCATGCCGCAATTGGTAGAGTAGATTCAAGTCAATTGTTTTTGTAAATTACAATTAACAGTTTAAATCTACAAGGAATTTTTACAGATACTTGTTTTTGTGCCCCTTGTAGTAACATTTTATGTCATTCATCATATATGCATTCCAAGGTCGCATCATGAAAAACTAATTTTTCCCTATCCATCGCCAACCAATCCATGCCATTCAATAAGTCATTTTATTTAAAGTGGCTTTGGTAAGAATGTCAGTCATGTCAAACTAGCACAATTCAATAGAATTAGTCACGTTCCTTTTTTACTTTAGTGGCTAATTTATATAGCCACTCTTTAGCATGCTACTTCCTCTATAAAACACATCCTTCCATGACATGTGGATTAACATAACTAAGGTTAAAATCAGGGTCAAATAAATTTGAAATAGGATGGTTGGCAAGTATACCTTCCATCTCCACCAATAAGGCTTGATGGCTTGCTTGCATGTTTTTACATTGTTGCATAACTTTGGGGTACATTTTGAGCTGCATTATTTATTTTGGTAGCCTCTTAGACATTTTATACCCTCTTGATATCTTGTTATTAGTGTGGACAATCTCTTAACAAGTGCTACTATCTGCAACTACAAAACTTTATTGGATTCTCCCTTGGTTCGTCACCCTCTCCCTTTATTGGTCGAATTAATTTACACCCAATTGGAGCAGTAAATTTATGCTATAAGTCACTTTAGGTACGTTGAGTTTTACACTTTTCCCAGCATGCCTATAGTGAGAGGATCTCGATTCCTTCTTTCCAAAACTAGTATTTTCTTTCTTTTTCCATTCTACCTATTGAGATTGGGTAACAAGATGATGAGCTTAGTGAAAAGAGTCGCCTTCACTAAGTGGGCCCGTGGGCTATTTTTGGCGCAAAGTCTATTTTTAGACTATGTCTATTTTTAGACATGTCGATCATATTCTATGAGTTGCAGGATGCTATTTGTGGATGGTTGGTCAAGTTGGAAAAATATATGGACTTTATTTTTAGACATATTGGGCAGAATCTATTTTTAGATTGGCAGTCTAAAAATAGATATGGATAATATTATTAGCTCTTAATAATATTTGGACTATAAACATTATCTTATTCTCTTGGAGCACTTCAGTTAAGTGCACAGATGTGGCACAGGAGCTGACAGAAGGAATTGCGCTATTCCCGAGGGTTAAGTGGAGCTATTGCATGGATACTTCAGTTAGAACTCATGTGACAGAGTTTGGTGGAGTTGATTGAGGAAGTTAATGGAGTTGTGTTCAGTTTAACTAATCTAAACATAGTTGAGTTATTTGTATCTAGTTTAACTGATTGATACAATTAGTGAGAGTGGTGTGAATTAATTATTAATTAATTCACTAATTATAAACTCATTAATAAACTAAAGAATACATCAGTTAACTTCAGTGCATGGACAGTTTCAGTGGAGACCAGTGCAGAGATAGGTGAAAGAGCAGGTTAACTATCAGTTGTGACTATACTGTTGCATATTTGCAACAACCAGTGATTGGAGGAGCCCATGAGGATTGCGCAGTACAAGCTAGGTGGTTCAATTTATTTAATGAGCCATCCTACAACATTGATTACGCAATAGAGGCTGGCTATCAGGTGGCAGAGATTGGAGCATGTGTTTTTCTAGATCTAGCTTGATTAGTGTGTAGCAATTGGAGGTTGTGCTAAGAGCTTGTGAGGAGCTTTGTACAATGATTGTTACATGATCTCTATGACATATAATATACAGATAGTTGGGGGTTTTCAGCTTTAATATTTCCCATGAAATACTGTGTTCATATGTGTGATTGTTTATGGTTTTAATGTGCGCATGCGATTGTTTTTATTTCCGCAATTAATGATCAATGGTAGAAGAGATTTTGTATTGTGCATGAAGTTAAAATAGTGTGTGATCAGGAGAATCTTGGTGAATAATATATCTGTTATTAAAATTTCTACATGGTATCAGAGGGATATTGATCATTGGAGCAATTGCAAAACATTGAAGTGGTTGAGTTTTGAGCTGGTGGAATTCGAATTTGCAGTAGTGTTTTCTTGGTGTCAAAGTTGAGATGTCTTTCAATGGATTGCGATTGGAGTATGCCCTTGAGGGAAGCTCGAATTATATTGCATGGAAGGATAGGATGGAGGCGGTGTTGGATGACAATGGGTTGAAGGAGTTCATAGATGCAGAAATTCCAAAACCTACTTCTAGTGATGCTGCCGTACTTGACGCATGGCAAAAGAAGACAACAAAGTGTTGAAGGATTCTGTTGGAGGGCGTGAAGGATCACATAGTATCCAACCTTCATGGTAAGGCTTCTCCATTCTTGATGTGGAAAGCTTTGACAGATTTATTTCAAAGCAAGAGCGATCAGAGGAAGTTGGCGCTCAAGGACAAACTCAGGAACATAAAAATGGAGAAAGGCGACAGTATGCCCAAGTACCTCACAAAGTTCATCCAATGCAGGGATGAGCTGGGAAGTGTGGAGGTGACTGTTGATGATGAGGACTTGGTGAGCTTGGCTCTCCTTGGGCTTCCGAAGAGTTGGCATTCCTATCAGATCACAATGGCTTTCCAGAGAAATTTTGTGGATGGGAGCTGACTTTGGCCTGATCTTTGTGCAAGAGGAGAGAAGGGCGAGTACTGGTGGACGGATCTTCATCAAAGAACTCGATGAAGAGAATTGCGCTTTGGCTGCCAAAGCAAAGAAAGTGAAGAGCAAGAAGTATGCTTCTTAATCCGGTAAGGAAGGCAAGAAGCAGGATATGTCCAAGGTGAAGTGCTTTCACTGTCACCAACACGGACATTACGCCACAAATTTTCCACAGAAGAAGAAAAATAAGCAGGCTGCTGGGACTGCAGCTGGAGAGGCCTTAGCATCACAGTTTGAGCTGGATTTTTCACTGATCGCATGCTTGGTCTCAAGTATGACTGGATCAGTGTGGTTGCTTGACAGTGGTGCGTCTTTTCACATGACAGGAGATCGAGATTTGTTTACTAATATGGATGAGAAAGATCTTGGAGTGCACATCGAGATGGGCGATGATGGTAGATACAGTGCGACCGGTATCGGTACCATTTCCTTTGAGAGGGAGTCTGGTAAACCCTTCAGATTGAAGGAAGTGATGCATGTTCCAAGATTGAAGAAAAATCTTATCTCTGTGGCGATGTTAGAAGACAAGGGATATGATGTTGTTTTTAGCGAAGGAAAGGCTTTCCTGCGCAGTAAGGCAACTGGTGAGACCCGGAGGATAGGGGTTCGAGTTAAGAACCTTTATCAATTGCAGGTAGATGGCTGCGCAGCAATGGCAGGCAAGGAAGAAGGAGTGGTGAGCCTCCAGATGATGGCGAAGCTGTGGCACCGAAGACTGGGCCACCTTCACCATGGAGCTACAAGATATCAGATTGGTATTTCTACTGGGAGCCTAAAGGGGGTACTTTGCTAGCCTCAGACAAGGTAAGGGATGTACTCCCTTGGGAAAATTTGTGAAAGCCACTCTTACGAGAAGGATAGTCGGCCACCTACTTCTGAGAGAATTGCCGTACGGTGTGACCTTTTCGCAGGCTTCGATAAAGAAAGCAATGTGCATTATATGATATTTGTTGATGATTTTTCTCGTAAGTGCTGGATCTTCTTCATGCAGAAGAAGAGCGAGACATACTCAAAGTTCTGTGAGTTCAAGGCACCGGTTGAGAAAGAATCGGGGAAGCAGGTGAAGGCTCTTAGGAGCGAAAATGGTGGTGAATTCATCTCTGGCGAATTCAAGGACTTTTGCAGCGCAGAAGGAATTCAAAGAGAGCTCATAGCACCTCATAGCCCACAGCAGAACGGGGTTGCTGAGCGGAAGAACAGAACGATTGTGGGTGCTGCACAGGAGATGTTGCATGATCAGGGCCTACCCATTCACTTGTGGGCGGAGGTATGCAATACTGCAGTATATGTGCAGAACCGTTATCGTCACAGGATATTTGGCATGAGTACACCCGAGGAGGCGTTTTTTGGTAAGAGGCCTGATATTTCCCATTTGAGGATTTTTGGTTCACCTGTTTACATTCATGTGACGAAGGATGCCAGGAAGAAGCTGGAGCCGAGACTCCAGAGGCTGGGAGATATTTTTGGGTACACTGACACGCCCTACAAATCATCGTATTTTACGCTTGCAAGATCGTTGTGCGACGGATATCAAATTTCATGAGGAGAAAGCCATGAAGTGTTCGCTTGAGAGGGAGCCACACTTGCATGCAGATGAGGAGCTATTAGTTCCTAAAGATGAGCCTCAGGATGTGGATCAGCCACAAGAGGAGGTTCATGGAGTGGAAGATACCACTCATGCAGCGCCAACCATCAGAGGGCGGAAGCGCACTACAGAAGCTGAGCGACTGGCTCAAGATGCAGAGAAGGTTGTAGGAGCACCTACATCACAGCGCAGACAGAGACAGTCACCTGACCGGTATAATGGATACATGGCTCTTATGAGCAAGTGTATCGTGACAGAGCCATCCTCTTTCGAGGAAGCTGTGGAGGACCCCGCATGGGTAGATGCCATGGTGGAAGAGTATGATTCGATTGTCAGAAACAGTGCATGGGAGATTGTCCCGAGGGCGGAGGGGAAATCAGTGGTGGGTTCGAGATGGATCTACAAAGTGAAGCAGGCAGCTGACGGGAGTGTGGAGAAGTACAAGGCAAGATTTGTTGCTCAGGCTGGGCGTACTGAGGGGATTGATAGCCAGAGGAGACTTTTGCACCTGTCGAAAGGTACTCTTCCATACGGACGATCCTTGCTCTCTCAGCGCAGATGGGGTGGCACATTCATCCGATGGATGTGAAGACTGCGTTCCTCAATGGAGTTATTGAGGAGGAGGTGTACATAGAGCAGCCTGAAGGTTTTGAGATCTTCAGCAGTGAGTCGCATGTGTGCCGACTCAAGAGAGCACTGTACGGGCTGAAGCAAGCACCTCGTGTTTGGTACACTCGGATAGACAGCTACTTCACCAGGCTTGGATTCTCCAAGAGTGAGGCAGATCCAAACCTGTACCAGATTGTGGTGGAGGGGAAGCTGTTGATCATCGTACTGTATGTAGATGATCTGATTTTGACTGGCGATGAGCAGTTGATACTTTCATGCAAGGAGGATCTTGCACGAGAGTTTGAGATGAAGGACTTAAGCATCCTTCATTATTTCCATTGGAAACAGCGCAATGGTGGACTGCTTGTTTCTGGGTGGTATATGCTCTCAGAGGACTGAGAAGTTCAACATGCATGGTCGCAACTCGTCGATACTCCTCTTCTTGGTGGTTGGAGGAAGGAGGATGCTACTTCAACGTAAGGTAGTGGATGCCATTGTTTATCGACAGCTGGTGGGGTCGCTTATGTATCTGGTCAATACACGACCCGACATATGCTATGCTGTTAACCAGCTTTCACAAGCTATGGTTAAGCCAACCAAGCTCTACTAGAAGGCAGGCAAGCATGTATTGAGATATCTCAGAGGCACATCGGGATATGGATTGTGGTACAGACAGTCGGATGAGGTGAAGCTATGTGGCTTCACGGATGCAGATTGGGCAGGGAGCCCAATGGATAGAAAGAGCACATCTGGAGGGATTTTCAGTATCGGGTCGACAACAGTTTCTTGGTATAGCAGGAAGCAGAGATCCGTGGCACTCAGTTCAGCAGAGGCCGAGTATATGGCAGCGAGTTTGGCTACATGCGAGGCTATATGGATGAGGAAGATCCTGGTCGGGTTGTTCGGTTCACACTTAGAGCCTACTGTGATTTATTGTGATAATCAGAGTTGCATCAAACTCTCGGTTAATCCAGTATTTCATGATAGATCTAAACACATTGACATCCAGTATCATCATATCAGAGATTGTGTGCAGCGGAAGATCATGTTACTTTCATACATTCCCACGGAGGATCAGGATGATGATATCTTGACGAAGGCGCTCACCAGGAGAAAATTCGAATACCACAGGGGCAGGATAGGGGTTGTAGATAATCCTTATCTTGTTGAGAGGGAGTGTTGAGATTGAAACAAGATGATGAGCTTAGTGGAAAGGAGTCGCCTTCACTAAGTGGGCCCGCAGGCTATTTTTGGCGCAAAGTCTATTTTTAGACTATGTCTATTTTTAGACATATGGATCATGTTCTATGAGTCGCAGGATGCTATTTGTGGATGGTTGGTCAAGTCGGAAAAAATAGATGGACTTCTATTTTTAGACATATTGGGCGGAATCTATTTTTAGATTGCCAGTCTAAAAATAGATATGTCGAATATTATTAGCTCTTAATAATATTTCGACTCTAAACATTATCTTATTCTCTTGGAGCACTTCAGTTAAGTGCACAGATGTGGCACAGGAGCTGACAGAAGGAATTACGCTATTCCTGAGGGTTATGTGGAGCTATTGCATGAAGACTTCAGCTAGAACTCATGTGACAGAGTTTGGTGGAGTTGATTGAGGAAGTTAGTGGAGTTGTATTCAGTTTAACTAATCTAAACATAGTTGAGCAATTTGTATTCAGTTTAACTAATTGATACAATTAGTGAGAGTGGTGTGAATTAATTATTAATTAATTCACTAATTATAAACTCATTAATCAACTAAAGAATGCATCAGTTAACTTCAGTGCATGGACAGTTTCAGTGGAGACCAGTGCAGAAATAGGTGAAAGAGCAAGTTAACTATCAATTGTGACTATACAGTTGCTATTTGCAACACACGGTGATTAGAGAAGCCCATGAGGATTGCGCAATACAAGCCAGGTGATTCATGTTATTTAATGAGCCATCCCATAGCATTGATTACGCAATAGAGGCTGGCTATCAAGTGGCAAAAGATTGGAGCATGTGTTTTGCTAGATCTAGCTTGATAGTGTGTAGCAATTGGAGGTAGTGCTGAGAGCTTGTGAGGAGCTTTTGTACTATGATTGTTACATGATCTCCATGACATATAATATACAGATAGTTGGGGTTTTCAGCTTTAAGCTTTCCCATTAAATATTGTGTTCATATGTGTTATTGTTTGTGGTTTTAATGTATGCATGCAATTGATTTTATTTCCGCATGTGATGATCAATGGTAGAAGAGATTCTTTATTATGCATGAAGCTACAATAGTGTGTGATCAGGAGAATCTCAGTGAATAATATATCATTTATTCAAATTTCTAC
>CM076569.1:649271470-649331243 GCA_034641835.2 Pinus albicaulis | reverse complement strand
TGTTAGCACCCTGTAATTAGCAAGATTGGCAAAGTCCAACTGCAGAGGTAACATCATACCACTTTGGGATTCAAGTATCTAGCCCTCCTGAATCCAGAGAGGGATCTCTCTATAAATGAGTTTAAAATATGTGATCTTCAAAGGCTGCAATTGTGATATTAGGCTAGTTATGAAGAGCATGGGTTTGATTTATTTGTTTTTGGTTGGGCAAAGACATGATGAAGATGAAAGGCAGTTCTAAATAAAGGGTGAAAATGTCTGCACAGCAGATGAATGATTGGTTAATAGAAAAGGGCAGGTTTTAAGATAGTTACAACCCATTGGGCTATGGAGTCATAGGAGGATTTGAATTGGACAACAGATTCAGGAAGATCCCATGGGGCATTTTACTTATATCAAAGGATCTTTAAGGTGATTTTATGGAATGAAAGCAGTTAAGTGAAAGACGAAACAAAGGAAGAACAAAACACGAGTCTAAGATCAATTAAGTAATTTTAAACAGCTTGCTTTCAACATGTACTTAAGGGGAAACATAAAGTATTTTGTTGATCGGGTAAGTGCTTTTAAACTATCACACGTGAAGTAATTTCAATCGAAATTTAAAAAAGAACTCGAACTACTTAAGATCGGGTAAGTGCTTTTAAACTAGCTTGCTTTCAGCATATTAGATAAGGAAACACGGATGATTAATCACAAAACTGATATAGATCAGGGAAGTACTTTTAAACTAACCTGCATTAATATACTCTAAGGAAAACACAGGGAAGGCTCATTTTAAAGAGAAATCTAGATCAGGGAAGTACTTTTAAACTAACCTGCATTAATATACTCTTCAAAGATAACATTCAAATGAAGAAAACATAGAAGTATAGCTTTCAGTAAGAGTAGGGTACCGTGGAGAGTACATCCTAACTCTATGTTTGCTGCTCTTTATCAGAGAAAGTGAACAGAGTGAAAACATTAAGCAAAATAACAATTAATAGTAAGGAGCACATCACCATTGACATAATTGAGGATTCCATGAATCAGCAGCTTGTATTGATGTTTCAAACCAGTTACAATCTGCAAGCCCGGTGGGTCTCTACAGCTTTGAAATTCTCATATCAGCTTGTGTATCTTTCAGTTACAAGATAGGGCATCAGTAGCTTCAGAATAACCATTACATGCATTCAAATGTCCAGAGACCAACATTTTCTCATCTTCTATAACAATATTTATAGAAGAATGAAGAGATGGGAGGATTTCCCAGGGGTCAAGTATTATCAATTATGCAATTAATGCAATTCCTGGCCTTTGGGAACCAGGCAAGGCATAAGGTGGGAATATAATCGTTTATAACTCTACTTCATAATTCTGTTTGTGTCATTCGAGGCCAAATGATTGAAAAGACCTGCTTCCCGACTGTTCTTCAACTTCCAGAATGGTTTTGCCGACAATTAGAGATAAGATTCTTTGATTTGCATTAATTTTTCGGCGATCTTTAATTTCTGCGAGGCTGCTGGTGTCTTTTGGAGCTATGGAGGGTTCAATTAGCCTCTTTTTATGGTGGTGGAGGCTTTCTCAGCTTGAAAGATGTCTTCGTCATTCCCAAAACACCTTTTAATTAACTTGAAATCTGTGTTTTGGTCTTCAAACGACCTGTTTTTGGTATATTTTGTCTTCGGCACTGATACTCTTTAACGGTGCCCAATTTAATTGCATTTTCTAGTGTGCAGGGCTGCGCAGGGTTATATGGCATCAATGCCTCATGAAACACTGATGAAAACGTGAATTTGCACCTGTGGTCGATTTCCTTTGACAAATCAAAAGAGGGAGGGTCGTCACCCTCATCTTTCGAATTTCCTTCTGAATATAGCGGAAAACGTTAAACCTTGCAAAATACAAACGAAAGTTATGAAATCCTGCGTTTATAGGTAGAACTGCATTGGAGGTTGTGCAGAGGAAGCAGGGTCATTGGATCATGGAGCAGGGGTGCAGATCGACGGCGGAGATGCAGTGGCGGGATGTAATGGGAAAAACCTTTGTAAACCACAAAATATATCATTTTCGACTTTACAAAGGAATAAAGCGTTTTTATATGAAAGGCGGGGGTATCATATGGTGGGCCCGGCGGGATCGATCGCAAATCGCAAAAGGTGGAAAATGCGATGGCAGATTTATACGACGGAGAGAAAATGAGATATTGCGATTTGCGATGAGCGCTGGGGAAAAATGTGATTGGAGCGGTCGCATCGCAAATATTTGCGATGGATCAAACTGTTTAAACAACGAAACATGAAATTTGCGATATGCGATGGATCGCATCGCAGAAACTTGCGATGAGCCTTTTTAGATAAAACCGCGATTCTGCGATTTGCGATCTGCGATGAGCGCTTCTAGAGTTAGGGCTTGGTTTTCTATGCATTTTTCATGGTTTTTCAATGGAAATGGGGGTTATGGCAAAGCTAAAGAGTGAGTCTTTTAACTTTGTAAAAGTGTTTTTTCATGAGGGAAAAATAAGAAATCATGAAAACAAAAGGGATTTTATGGAGGAAAAGGGGAGCAGATAAAGGTTTGACAAGGGGGAAAATGAAGGTCTTGCAGCAGTCTTTTTTATGAAATCAGCAGAATTTCTGAGTATAACAAATGGGAATAGTAAATGAATATTTGGGACAGAGGCATGAGGCCTTAAAGAGACTTCAAGAGCCAACAATTTTTAGTGATAAAATTTGTTCTTTGGATGCTCCAAAAAGTTTTAGCCACCTTTTGGTATAACAAAATATTATAGGTGGCTAACAGTGGCTCCACTTGGGGGATGGTGCCTTCTTGAAGGCATCAAGAATTCAGACTTGATTTCTCTGGGAGGCTGACTTGTGCCCGATCCATTTATTTTCTCTGGGGTGTTGACCAGGTGCCTGAACCTTTGAATTTCTCTTGCTCTGCTTCTGAAAAATAATCATCAGTCATGAAAGATAAATGGATTTCATCAATACAACTTTCTGCCTACCCAATCCTACTAATCTAACATTTTTTCTTCATCAGAGTGCACTTGGATTGGCAAACTCTTTTCACCACATTTTATTCTTTTGAATGCATAAAAACTAATCTAATTCTACTCCTTATTTCTCCCTGAACTTATATTAAACAGTTGAGCTCAGATTTTTCTCTACCTAATCTACTGTCTGTTGGGATTAAGCTGTCCAACAGACTTTCATTCTCTAAATTTTACAACAAAAATTTAAAAATAGTCAAGTCAAGATTAAGCTGTTTGACTTGCTGTGATCTATGGCATAAAAACAAGCTGCACATAGACATTATTTTGCATGATTTTAAACAAAAAGTGAAAGTTTTAAGATCTGAAATTTCAAAGCAGTTCCTCCATCTTTTTACAGCTCTATTTTGAATTCTGTTTGAGCTATCCTTTCCTTTCCTTTGGTTCAGATTTTGAGTTGATTAGAACCAGATTTGCATTCTTCTTTGACTCATAATTTGAAACATATTTGAGTCATTCTTCTTGGAAGCTTAGTTTAAGGTTTTGAGCATGTTTGAACCTTTGATTTCTATCCTAACCTATCTACTGATAAGCCAAGATTAAACAGTTTGGCAAATCAAATTCACTATCCTATCAGCAGTAAATTTAGAACTAGTTAGTCAAGATTAAACTGTTTGACTAACTAGGAGTATGTTTTTCAGGAGTGGCATTTGAGCTTGCACACTTTCAAAATTATTTCTCTTTTTTGGCATGGGGCTCTGCCTTTATTGTTTTTACAATCTGCCCTCTTTTCGTTATTTTCTTTGTTTTTGTATATTTTTTTTTTCTTTTTTGTGAAATTGAATAAAGCAATGATATTTATAATGGAAATTAAAGCTTTAAAATCAGACTCAACAGTAGTATTGTTTAAGGACCCTGCCGTTGACAGGACCCCCAAACAGATCTGTGCCATCTAGCTCTTGCAGAAAATAGGCATTAGGACCAATGGTGGACTGAATGATGTAAGGACCTTGCTACAAACTATCAAACTTGCCATGTTTTCCCTTCTCCTCTCTTCTGGAGTCCCATCTAAGTACCTTTTCTCCAATGCTGAAATCACAATCCTTTGTTCTTTTGTCAAACAACTTCTTTATATTTTCTTGCACCTTTTGAGCTCTGCTGTAAACCTCTTCTCTTGTCTGCTGGAGATGTATTGTCTCATTGATCCTCCTTATCAGGCTGCCTTCTTCTGACTGTATTTCTTGGACTAATTTTATCACTGGTACACCCAGGCTGGTAGGAAATACTGCATCTGATCCATAAAAAAGTTGGTAAGGGGACATTCCAATGGATTTCTTTGTGGTCAATCTGTCTGCCCACAGAGCATGCACCAACTTTTTATGCCATGATTTTTTATTTTCCTCCAGCATCTTCTTGATGATCGTCACCAAACTTTTATTTGATGATTCAGCTAACCCATTACCTTAAGGGTAATAAGCAGTAGAATGACCAAGTGTAATATGATACCTGTGACAAAACTCAATCATTTTTTTAGAACAAAAAGCAGCAGCATTATCAGTAATAAGCTTTCTAGGGCATCCGAATCTAGACAAGATATGGTCTTCAAGGAATTTTATAATGACGGAATCTGTGGCATTCTTAGAAGGGATGGCTTCAATCCATTTTGTGAAGTAGTCAGTGGCTGTGAGAATCCATTTGTGTTGGGCAGATGAAGCAGGATGGATTTCTCCTATGAAATCTAGGCCCCATTGTTGGAAAGGAGCTTCAATAATGATATGTTGTAGTGGCAAGGGAAGGAGCTTTCTTTTGCCCTCGAAGATTTGGCATTTATGACAGGAAACTATCATTTTATGGATATCTTGGAAGAGGGTGGGCCAGTAATAGCCAGCTCTAAGGATTTTATTGGCCGTGGTTTTCCAGTAGAGATGACCTCCACACTCTCCCTCATGGAATTCATTCTTGATCCTCTCTACATCCACTTCAGGAAAACATTTAAGTAATAAACCATTAGCAGTTTTCCAATACAAACATTCATTTAAAATGTAATAGTTCCTAGCTTTCAACTTTAAAAACCTTGCCTTTTTTTTTGATAAATCAGGAGGAGCATTAAGATTTGTAAGTACATACAAGATGTCAGCATACCAAGGTGAGTTTTGGAACTGCTCTTCCACAGTGGGAGCAGATAATTCTTCCTGTTCATCCAAGGCATCTACCATGTTAATGTCAAGGGCTTGTAGATTAGATTCAGCCATTAATTGAGCTAAGCCCTGACCTTTAATTAGTTTTGTGGGTTTGATCTCAAAATCATACTCTAGGATTGCAGCAATCCATTTGCCCCTCTTTCCATCTGGGTCTTGAGACAGGATGTCTTTTACCACTATGTTAGGCACATAAGAAATGGTGTGGGAATGAAGAATATACACCCTGAAGTCCTTTAAGGCCTTTACCAAAGCATAGGCTTGTTTTTCCATTATGTTATATTTCAAGGGTGCATCTCTTAAAGCCTTGCTGAAAAAAGCAATAGGTTGTTCCTGTCCCTCTGAGTTTTTCTGCAATATGACTGCAGCCACTGCATGTTCTGAGGCAAAGGAAAAAATAAGGAAATCTTTTGAAAAGTCTGGGATGATCAAGACTGGTGCCTGGGTGAGTGCATGTTTTACCAATTTAAAGGATTTTTTGGCTTCTTCAATCCATTTTACTCCTACACTCTTTTTGAGCATATTAGTCATGTTCCTAAGGAGCTCTGCTAAGTTGGGAAGGAACCTCCTCAAGAAGTTAATCTTTCCAATAAAGGACTGCAGTTCTTTTATGTTCCTTGGGTGGCTAATCTATAGTATTCCCTCAACTCTTTTTGGATATATTTTAATTCCCTTTTCTGATATAATATGGCCAAGGAGTTTACCCTCTTGTAGGCAAAATACTGTCTTTTTGGGATTTAAAGATAGCCCAACTCTCCTGCATTTTTCAAAGACCTTCCTTAGATGTTTAAGGTGCTCTTCATCAGTTTTGGAATAAACTGTAATGTCATCAAGGTAAATTACAATGAAGTGCCCTATTTCTTCTGAAAATGCAATGTCCATGGCCCTTTGGAAAGTGGCCCCAGCATTCGTTAGTCCAAAAGGCATCTTCACATACATGAAAGTGTCCCAAGGAGTGGTGAAAGCTATTTTGAGTTGGTCTTCAGGGAGTACTAAAACTTGGTTATATCCTGAAAAACCGTCTAACAAAGAAAACCTCTTTGAACCAACTACCTTCTGTAGAATGTGTTCCATTTTGGGCAGAGGATAATTTTCTTTTAGGGAGGCTCTGTTAAGGTTTCTGAAATCAATGCAGAGTCTTATTTCTCCTGTCTTTTTCCTCACAACTACAAGATTAGAAACCCAATCTGAAAACCTCACAGGCACAATGATTCCTGCCTCATACATTTTATTGATTTCCTTTTCCACTAGAGGCAGTTGTATTGGATTAATTCGATGCAGTTTTTGCTTAAAGGGTTTTTGTTTTTCTCTCAAAGGAATCTTGTGCTGGATGATCTCTGTATCATAGGCTTTTAAGTCTTGATAGCTCCAGGCAAACACATCGACAAAGTCTTTAAACAAGTCAATGTATTTCTTTTTGATGTCTGACGGCAAGGACCTAGCTAATTTAATTATTTTGGGTTGATCCTCAGTGCCTATATTTCATTCTTCGACCTCAGACTCTGTATATTCCACTGTGGGTTTCTTTGCCACGTCGTTATAATCAAACAGGTCTTCTAATGGTGCTAGCCCCCTAGGTATGTTCTTGTCCTTTGCTGACAATACCTCAATGTCTTCATTTTATGTGTCCTCGTATTCTTTAGTATGAGTTTCGAGTTTGTTAGTTAACATGTTAATTTCTACAGGACGAGATGGTTCTTCTTCTTTAGGGGGTTGTTCGTTTAGGCAGTCTTAATCGGATTTAGAATCTGAATCAGATGATTCAAACTCATTCCTGCCAAGCAGGAAATCCTCTATCTGTTTGTCGTCCTCAAAGACCTGCCAATATTTTTTATTATCAGGCACGGCTGGTCTAAATTTCATCTGAGTTGTGCAGTCTTTAGTTTTCTAAGCATGTCCTAGCAGCAAAGGCTAAATTGTGTGCGGCAATATTTCTTTTTCTTGGGACAAAAATCAATTTGGACTCCTCAAAAGTTTTCAAAAGGTCGATGAAATCATTTCGATAGGCTCTAAGTTTGGGATGGTTTGCATTATACTCCCCATTGACTTGCCTAATCACTAACTCTGAATCCCCATGGACATTGATTCTTCTGGCTCCTAACTTTTTCAACAGATGCAAGCCTAAGATAAGAGCTTCATACTCGGCGATGTTGTTAGAACACTGAAAGTTTAATTTGCAGGAAATGCATTATGTGTGATTGTTTTCAGTGTTAATAATCCAGACACCCGCACCAGCAGTGCTCTTTGTGCATGACCCGTCAAAGTACATAGTCCACAGAGGACCGTTTTCGGTTTCATCCTGGTTAGTGCCCTCGTCAACTAACGTGCTCTTTGAGTGTTGTTGAAAATCAGCACTTAGTTGAATTGGTTTTGAGTTCTTAGGTTTTTCGCTGTGTTGAAGGTTGCTGTCTTGATTTTCAAGTTTTAAGGGCGATGGGCAAATATCCCATGGCTCAAGATCTTTGTTTAATTTACTAATGCCTTGACATGTATCAAACTGTTTTGAAATTTCTGAGTTGTGTTTCTCTTTCTCACCATCGGCAATCAATCCTGTTACAGTGACTGATTCAGTAAGTGTGTCATCTTTATGTTCTATTCTGAGATCTAGAAGATGTTGTGCTGGATCTTGTTCCTCAAGATTTTCATGGAGTTGAAGGAGGGGGGAAGTTTTTTGTTTGACATCTTGGCTATGTTCATTCAGGTGGGTTGTTTCAACGCACTGTTCGAAGGTTTCTATCTCGTTTTCTTCCGTCTCTAGAACTGCATTCATTTCTAGATTTGGGGTTTCTAACCATTCGGCTGAGTCGCTGTCTTCTAGCTCTGGCTTATCTAAAGGTTCGTCATTATAAAGGATAAATGAATCCAGGTCAGTATGGACAGAGTAAATGGGGGAATTTTCAGGCTTCTCTGGGCTACTGACCATGAATTTCAAGTGTGCCTCTCTGTATAGTCTTCTAAGCTGGCTAAAGACAGGGATAGAAGCATATGTTCCATCCATCTACATTGTACCTTGCAGCTTGGCACCCCATGATCTTGATAACAACATGCCATACTTAGGGGGCACATCAGCCACTACAACATCCATAACCATGCACTTGGCTGGGATTTGAGTCAAACTCACACAAAGGTATTTGATTAGGCCAAGGCATTTCACTCTGGTAGAGTCAAAAGAATATAATTCCTTGTAAGGTCATGTTATTTCTAGCCCTAGCCTTTCCATTATCACTTTTTGCATAAGGTTGTGTGAGGCTCCAGAGTCATGCATAACATTATGCAAGATTTTGTCATGGACATTTAGGCTGACATAGAAAGGGGGTACTACCCCTTCTTGAAATTTACCTTCAATTTTAGGACCAAAAATAAGCTCTGTCTGGTCATCATTAAAATTGACTGTGTCATTACTGTCCTCAATATTTAAAGCCTTTAGAATTTGGGCTCTATATGCATGCTGGGTAGCTAACTCAGTCAAAGGAACAAAGATTTTGATCTTTGAAATTTCCTGCTCTAGGCTGAAAGAAATTTGACTCTTTAAAGTGCTGGTTTCAGTATTATTAGCTGTCAATTTCTCAGCAACATCAGTTTGCTGACTTGTTCTATTTACACTTGAAAAAATGGTTTTCACAGGAGTACTAGCTGATATGTTAGTACTAATAATGTCTGCAATTTGTTTTTCATTATTTTGAGTGCTTTTCTCTTTACCTTTATCATAATTCTCAGTCACTGTTTTATCCTTCTGTTTGACAACTTTAGGCTTAGTTACCGGGCTGTTTTGTGAAGATTTTTCAGAGGTTTTGGAGTTGGGGGTTTGTTGACTAGTTTTGCTTCTGAGGTCATATTCTTTTTGAGACTCTATGACAACATTTTGCATGTCTTGATAATAATTTTCATCATCATCTCTTGTGTCAACATGAGGTGTATATAGTCCTTGTGTTCTATCATAATGAATCTCACAGTCATCATTATCTACCCCTAACATGTTGACGTCCTCTTCCTCTGTTATCTCATATGTTTCCTCAACCTCACTTACGAAGTTTTGATGAAAGGGAGGGGTGATCTGTTGGTCATCTTCCCTAAGTCGGTTTGGAGGTTGATTTCTTCTAAAATTATGGCCCTTGTTCTAGTTTCTGTTCTGAGAGGCAGTTTGGTTTTGAATAGCTTGTGTTCTCTCAAGAATGCTCATTTTCTTCATCATTTCCTCCATCATTTTCTCCATTTTTGAGTTTAAAGTGGAAGGTGTGGACTCCTCTCTAAAAGAGACTCTCTTCTCAGCCTTCATTCTTGCTCTCTTCTCCATTAAATTGACTTCCACAGAAAGAGCACCCCTTTGCATATCTTCAAGAGTTGCAAATTCTCTTTCTCTTAGCGAATAGGTCATGTCAGAGTCAAACCCTTCAGGAAACTTGTTTAAAACTGAGCCTTGTGGAGGTTTTAGTTCTGGGGGAAGTGCATTATAGATACTGTTGAATCTAGTAAAATAAGCTTGTACACTTTCCCCAGTGTTTCTATGGAGGTTGTTGTAATCAGCAAGGATTTGAAGGGAATTCTTCTTTACTTCCCATTTGTTTAAGAATGTTTGATGGAAGGCTTGGAGATCATTGATACTATGGGGGGCTAGACCTTTGAACCATTTTCTTACTTCTCCCCCCAGACTTGAGAAAACAATCTAAGCTTGACAAAATCATTATCAATTTCATTTCTGTCAAAGTAGTCATTCATCTTATCCACATGTTGTGATGCAGTTGTAGCATTGTTATCATCATATAATGGAATTTTGGACTGATATTCCTGTGGAAGATTGACTAGGGGTACATGAAGGACTAAAGGAGCATACCATGCAGCCATGGCAGGTGGTGGAGGTGGATTTACAAGAGGGAACATAGGCTAGAGTGGAGTGGTTTGGATAGTGGATGTAGGGTGAGTGGAAGTAGATGGACCAGGAATAGATTGCTGAGCTGATCTTGGATGAGAGAGACCTAGGTTGTTAAGGAAATGTAAGTCAGGAGGTGTGGTTTCTCTACCACCAGGATGTTCACTTGTCTCATGAGATGAAAGTGAAGACTCAGAATCTAACTGATCTAAATCGCTAAGAGACCTGGTTCTAAAGGGATTTACTAGGTCATCTTGTGATTGTTGTAGAGCTGAAAGATTTTCTGGGATAGAATTAGCTCTCAAGGGTGATCTGAAAACAGTTGATAATTTAATCCTAGGAGACTTCCGAAGGATGCTTTCTGGGTCATCAACTATTTCAGGTGGATATGGGTCAGGATGGGCTCTAGTGTGAATCTTTCTAGGAGCCATTATGTTGTATTTTTTAGACCCTAATAACAAGAAAAGTTCAACCAGGTATGACAATATTTGAGAGGTTAACTAATCTGTTTTACACAAATTTCAATCCTATAGTCCTCTGACCGAGTTTGAAGGATAATATAGCGATGAGGGTTCTTCCCAGTGGAGTCTTAAGGTCTGTTCAGGATTGTGGAGTCGCCAAGTGGAAGTTTTTAGCTCCTTTTCAGAGGTAAAAGGTTTTATGGTCCACTACCATGTTTATTAGATACCAATCTGAAATATTTTTGGGTTTTCTAAGTTATTGTGGTTGTATGGAAACTAAAGAGTTTATAAAAGCTGGCCAAGCAACTATGAACTCAAAAAGTCCCCAACGGAGTCGCCATTATGTTAGCACCCTGTTATTAGCAAGACTGGCAAAGTCCAACTGCAGAGGTAACATCATACCACTTTGGGATTTGAGGATCTAGCCCTCCTGAATCCAGAGAGGGATCTCTCTATAAATGAGTTTAAAAGATGTGATCTTCAAAGGCTACAATTGTGATATTAGGCTAGTTATGAAGAGCATGGGTTTGATTTGTTTTTTTTTGGTTGGGCAAAGACATGATGAAGATGAAAGGCAGTTCTAAATAAAGGGTGAAAATGTCTGCAATGAAGGAATGATTCAGTTGACAGAAAAGGGCAAAGACAGTTTTAACCCATTGGGCTATGGAGTCGTAGGAGGATTTAATTGGACAACAAGATTCAAGAAGGATCCATGGGGCAAGTTACTTATATCAAAGGATATTTTAAAGTGATTTTATGGAATGAAACAGATAAGAAGTGAAAGACCAAACAAAAGGAAGAACAAAGCACAGTCTAAGATCAAGTAAGTACTTTTAAACTAGCTTGCTTTCAACATGTACTTAAGGGGAAACATAAAAGTATTTCTGTTGATCAGGTAAGTGCTTTTAAACTAGCCTGCATTGAAGTACTTTCAATCAGAAACATTTAAAAAATAGCTCGAACTGCTTAAGATCAGGTAAGTTCTTTTAAACTAGCCTGCTTTCAGCATATTCGATAACGAAACACAGATGATAATCACAAAGAGCAATCTAGATCAGGGAAGTACTTTTAAACTAACCTGCATTAATATACTCTAAGGAAAACACAGGGAAGGCTCGTTTTAAAGAGAAATCTAGATCAGGGAAGTACTTTTAAACTAACCTGCATTAATATACTCTTCAAAGAGAACATTCAAATGAAGAAAACATAGAAGTAAAGCTTTCAGTAAGAGTAGGGTATCGTGGAGAGTACATCCTACCTCTATGTTTGCTGCTCTTTATCAGAGAAAGTGAACAGAGTGAAAACATTAAACAAAATAACAATTAACAGTAAGGAGAACATCACCATTGACATAATTGAGGATTCCATGAATCATCAGCTTGTATTGATGTTCAAACCAGTTACAATCTGCAAGCCCGGTGGGTCTCTACAGCTTTGAAATTCTCATATCAGCTTGTGTATCTTTCAGTTACAAGACAGGGCATCAGTAGCTTCAGAATAACCATTACATGCATTCAGATGTCCAGAGACCAACATTTTCTCATCTTCTATAACAGTATTTATAGAAGAATGAAGAGGTGGGAGGATTTCCCAGGGGTCAAGTATTATCAATTATGCAATTAATGCAATTCCTGGCCTTTGGGAACCAGGCAAGGCATAAGGTGGGAATATAATCGTTTATAACTCTACTTCATAGTTCTGTTTGTGTCATTCGAGGCCAAATGATTGAAAAGACCTGCTTCCCGACTGTTCTTCAACTTCCAGAATGGTTTTTCCGACAATTAGAGATAATATTCTTTGATTTGCATTAATTGTTCGGCGATCTTTAATTTCTGCGAGGCTTCTGGTGTCTTTTGGAGCTATGGAGGGTTCAATTAGCCTCTTTTTATGGCGGTGGAGGCTTTCTCAGCTTGAAATATGTCTTATTCGTTCCCAAAACACCTTTTAATTAACTTGAAATCTGTGTTTTGGTCTTCAAACGTCCTGTTTCTGGTATATTTTGTCTTCGGCACGGATACTCTTTAACGGTGCCCAATTTAACTGCATTTTTTGGTGTGCAGGGCTGCGCAGGGTTATATGGCATCAATGCCTCATGAAACACTGATGAAAACGTGAATTTGCACCCTGTGGCCGATTTCCTTTGACAAATCAAAAGAGGGAGGGTCGTCACCCTCATCTTTCGAATTTCCTTCTGAATATAGCGGAAAACGGTAAACCCTACAAAATACAAACGAAAGTTATGAAATCCTGTGTTTATATGTAGAACTGCATTGGAGGTTGTGCGGAGGAAGCAGGGTCGTTGGATCATGGAGCGGGGGTGCAGATCGATGGCGGAGATGCAGCGGCGGGATGTAATGGGCAAAACCTTTGTAGACCACAAAATATATCATTTTTGACTTTACAAAGGAAAAAAGCGTTTTTATATGAAAGGCGGGGTTATCATATGGTGGGCCCGGCGGGATCGATCGCAAATCGCAGAAGGTGGAAAATGCGATGGCGAATTTATACGACGGAGAGAAAATGCGATATTGCGATTTGCGATGAGCGCTGGGGAAAAATGCAATTGGAGCGGTCGCATCGCAAATATTTGCGATGGATCAAACTGTTTAAACAACGAAACATGCGATTTGCGATATGCGATGAGCGCTTCTAGAGTTAGTGCTTGGTTTTCTATGAATTTTTCATGGTTTTTCAATGGAAATGGGGGTTATGGAAAAGCTAAAGAGTGAGTCTTTTAACTTTGTAAAAGTGTTTTTTCATGAGGGAAAAAGAAGAAATCATGAAAACAAAAGGGATTTTATGGAGGAAAAGGGGAGCAGATAAAGGTTTGACAAGGGGGAAAATGAAGGTCTTGCAGCAGTCTTTTTTATGAAATCAGCATAATTTCTGAGTATAACAAATGGGAATAGTAAATGAAGATTTGGGACATAGGCATGAGGCCTTAAAGAGACTTCAAGAGCCAACAATTTTTAGTGATAAAATTTGTTCCTTGGAGGCTCCAAAAAGTTTTAGCCACCTTTTGGTATAAAAAATATTATAGGTGGCTAACAGTTGGAATCAGGACAATGAGCTCTACATTCCGGTCCTAGTTTTGAAAAAATATGAAGACTTTTATTTTTGAGATTTTCGAAGGCCACCTTGATTTTCTAGCGTTCCTGGAGCTACCTAGATTAAGCACTTTATTTTTCCTCATGTTCTGCCATCTATTTGTGGATGGTAGGCTATACTAAAAGCCAATTCCATCCCCAAACTATCAAACAGTTCCCTCCATAATTTTGAAGTGAATTTTACATCTCTATTTAAGGTCATTTTCTTAGCTATCCCATGTGACCTCACTATCTCTTTTATTATAACTTGGACAACATCACTTGCTATATGAGTGGAGTTGATAACCAGAAGGTGAGATGACATACTCAACTTATCTACGATAACCATGATTACATCATGTTACTTGGTTTTGTTTAAAAAACCTGTAATAAAATCCATGGAAATCACCTCCCACTTTCATTTTGGAATAGGTATTGGCTGTAGCAATCCCTTTGGATTCCTACATTCAACCTTTACATGTTGACATTATATTCATTTGGACATAAATTCAGCCTCATCTCTTTTGAAACCGGGCTAGTAATATGACTTCGTGATGGATGTTAGCAATTTTTATTGCCTGAGTGACCAGAATAAGGTTTCTTGTGGAATTCATTTAGTATGAGCTTCTTCAAGTTGCTATCACAAGGTATGTATACCATGTTTTTAAATCTTAACAATATGTCCTTGGAGAGGGAAATTATTGCTTCTCACTCCTCTGTCTTGCTACAATTCTTCTTTTATTTGCTGGTATTTATTATATTGTTGATCGACCACTTTAATTCTTTCCTAAAAACAAGTCACCATATGAACTCATGTTTGCTACATGTGATATTTGAAATATCCCACAGAGTGCATTAAAAAATTTATTCTCTTTGCCTTTGATATATTTGATTTCAAAATCAAACTCACTAATTAGTGCCAAGCATCTTGCCTTCCTGGGATTTATCTTAGGTTGATCAAACAAGTATTTCAGCCCACCATGGTCTATCTTCAATGTAAATTTTCTTCCAAGGAGAACCATCTTGCCTTCCTGGAATTTAGCTTAGGTTGATCAAATAATATTTCATCCCTCCATGACTTGTCATCAATGTAAATTTTCTTCTAAGAGATAATGTATCCACATTTTCTTCCAAGGAGATAATTTCTCCATGTCTCGTTCAATTTTCTAGATTCGTAACAGACTACTTGGCCCTCTTTCATAATGAATCCACCCAACCCTTCTTTGCAAGCATCAGTGCACACTAAAAAGTCTTGTTTGGGTCTTCTATCCTTAACACCGATGCATGAGTAAAAAAATGCTTTAGTTTCTTAAGACTTTTAGCACATTCAACTGTGCATAGGAATTTAACTCCTTTTCTTTGAAACACTATGATCAGGTGACCAATATTGGAGAAGTTCCTAATGAACATCTTATAGTAGTCTCCCAATCCCATAAACAATATTACTTCAACTACATTTCTTCGTGTTGGTTATTCCATGATTATTATAACCTTTTCTAGGTTAATTGCCACTCCGTCCTTCAAGACTATATGTCCCAAGTACTGAATCCAAGACTGAAATAACTCTCACTTACTGAAATTTTCATAAAGTTTGTGCTCCCTTAATAGTTTTAGCATCGTAGATAAGTGTTCCTTGTGCTCCTCCTTGTGTTAGGCGAACAAATCCCTCTTGCAGACAAGAGTGATCTCCCTAGTATCCTAAGGATATATAGAAATAAACAGACAACTGTAGACCATTTTATTTAGACCATTATGCTTAAGAATTATTAATTAACCATGGAGAGATGCTCCTACCTGAAGTCCAATGCTTATTCAATATTCAATATAATCGCTCCAGAAGATATCGATCCAGCGTATAAGATCTGCAATCAAAGACAAGCGAAAGGGATCAAAAGCATCTGCAAGATATGATAATTCAAAAGCAATAATCTATCTTAGTGATCAAGGAATCCAAGAATTAAATTATTCAAAACATACATGAACAACTTAATGATAAAATAGAATCCATTTGTATTAACTTTGAATGAAAAGAAGAAACCTTACAACCTTAACGCCTTGATGTTTGTACAAGTTCTTCCGGGGCCCCGAACATCCATTTTCCTCAGTTTGACAAGACTCTAAATCTCTGAATTAGCATGAAACTATGGCCATGAGTATGTAATCTATATCATGCCAATGATGCCAAATGTGGAGAGTATAATTTCTTCATCAATTCACCTCAAAACTACCAAGTTTTAAGTACCCTTGAGACTGAAATATGGTCTCAATTTATAGCTGAAGGAAAGTAGTTTTAGTTCCAATAAGGAAGGGATAAAGCCATCTCATCATGGGATTTTAGATCCAAAAACCAATGGATAGCTCCATTTATGAAGGGATAAAGGTTCATGAATGGAAGGGGTGAAGCTCGACCAGATAGTGCTTCTAGAAGGCCCTAGCTGGGAGAATATTCGACCAGTTGGGCTTCTATAACTTTTTTTATTTTTATTTTACCTTTTATGGGGGTCCACAGTTTTAATGAGCAGAATGTGCGGGATGTGCTGTAGTTTTTAGAGCAATAAACCGCAGTACCGCAGGAAATGACTAGGAAAAGTGCGGAGTTAGGCTTTTTAGGGTTTTAATGAGCCTTTTCCCAATTTCAAGACTTGATTTAGGAACTTTATGATTTTGGAACTCTAAGGGAGAAATAAATAGGTAATAATGAACCCATATAGTGTAGAAATTATATGCACTAAGCATGCATATGTCCAAGATCCACCTGATCTCACACTATTTAACTTTATGCAAGATATTGAATCTATTCCACTTGTTAATCTTTTGTGGAAAAATTAATTGCACACACATGTGAAGCATAAACAAAAATATTCAATAGCACATAACATAGTTTTTAACCGGGAAAGCTTGAAGCTGAAAACCCCAACTATATATTATGTAACATGGAGATCATATGACAATATCATACAAACATACAAAGCTTATCACAAGCTCTCAGTACAGTACAATCATCATACACTAATCATGCATAATCTTGCAAATCCATGCACCGATATTTGCCACATGCTAGCCTGCCTCCACTGTGAAATCCAAGCTGATTACAAAGACCAATTCAATGTAATCCCACTCTCATTGACTGCATTATTATCATTGGCATCTCCAATGTATATGTAGATGCAATCCATGCATCACTAGTAGTCACAACAGATAGTCTATCTTTCCCTTTCACCTATCTCTCCACTGGTCTCCACTGAAACTGCCATGCATTGTAGTTAAATGTTGTATTGTTCAGTTGATTAATGAGTTATTATTTGTGAATTAATTAACTAATTAATTCACTCCACTCTCACTAGTGTATCAATCAGTTAGACTAGATACAACTAGCTCAACTGAGTCTAACTGAGTTAAAATAAATACAACTCCACCAACTACTTCTCCAACTCCACCAAACTTTGTCACATGAGTTCTAACTGAATTCCTCCATGCAATAGCTCTAGTAAACCCTTAGGAATAGTGTAATTCTTTCTGTCAGTTGCTGTGCCACATCTGTGCACTTAACTGAAGTGCTCCAAGAGAATAAGATAATGTTTAGAGTCCAAATATTATTAAGAGCTAATAATATTCGACATATCTATTTTTAGACTGGCAGTCTAAAAATAGACTCCGCCCAATATGTCTAAAAATAGAATTCCATCTACTTTTCCAACTTGACCAACCATCCATAAATAGCATCCTACAACTCATAGAATATGATCGACATGTATAAAAATAGACTTTGCCCAAAAATCACCTGTGTGGGCCCCACCTAGTTTAGGTGAATTTTCCAACTAGGATCAAGGATGATGTTTCAGGATGCCTCCTTCACTGTTTCTTGTTGCAATCTTAAACACTCCCTCTCAACAAGAAAGGACTGTCTTTGCATGCGACATGCAACTCCATGCATTCGCCCTGCAACCTTTGCAAGTGCCCTGCAACTCCATGCATCTGCTCTGCAACTCTTTCTGCAACACTTTCAAAACTGAAAGGCTCCAAACAACTCAATCAGTCTAATGCATATATCATCAAAGTCTTTGACTTCTACTAGTACCAACTGTACATGTCTTCAGGAACCACTGCGCTGTTGAAATCTGCACCCATGCACTCTGCACTTGCTGTCAACTCTGAACCGCGCTCCAGTATTCGACACTGTCACTTTGATCTGCTTGCATCAATCCAAATGATCATGCTATTGCTGCTCTGTGGGATCCTCGTAGCCAGGTTCAATTCATGAGATCCACACTATCTCAATGAATCCCACCCAGAAATTTCTTCTTGGATTATCCATGCATGTCGCCCCACCTCTCACTTGTGAGTATAGCTGCATGCACTCCCTCTGCCCATCTAGCACGGAATTTCTCTGCATGAGTGGTTGCTCCTACTCCATGATCCTCACCTTGTGACTGCTCCAAATCCCGAGGTTCACTCTTACCTGCATGTAAATCTTGCTCCCTCTCAAGATTCAATTGCATGTCTTTCTTGCACTTCCCAAAGTAGGAAGCTCCGTAGAAATCCCATCTACTTCAAATCTATAAAGATTCTTCTGCATCTCCAGTTGTGGCTGCTCCACAACCTTCTGAGACTGCTTCTCACGCTGCATGTTGAGAGGCTCCCTCTCAACCACCAGGTCACTAACCTTTGCTTTGCTCCTCAAATATTTGCATGCATCTTGTACCTCAGTGCATGTAGATTCTTGGTTTGCGCACATTGCAATTGTCCCACCGTCGCAAAATTTTCTAACAAAAAGAGCTAATTTTAAATCGACAATATCTCCCTCATCCGAGCTCCGATTCGACTGATTTTTTTTTTCAATTTGGGTGTTTTTTTCACAAGGAATCCAAATATGTTATTTGTTTTTGAAAATATTACACCAAAAATTTCAGATATTCTCTACAATCTCGCACACCCAAAAATTCATGCTCTCATTCCATGTAGAAAATCTATAACACAACTCTGATACCATGTAGAAATTATATGCACTAAGCATGCATATGTCCAAGATCCACTTGATCTCACACTATTTAAATTTATGCAAGATATTGAATCTATTCCACTTGTTAATCTTTTGCGGAAAAATTAATTGCACACACATGTGAAGCATAAAAAAAAATATTCAATCGCACATAACAAAATTTTTAACTGGGAAAGCCTGAAGCTGAAAACCCCAACTATATATTATGTAACATGGAGATCATATGACAATCTCATACAAAAATACAAATCTTATCACAAGCTCTCTGTATAGTACAATTATCATACACTAATCAGACCTAATCTTGCAAATCCATGCATCGATCTTTTCCACCTGCTAGCCTGCCTCCACTGCACAATCCAAGCTGATTACAAAGACCAATTCAATTTAATCCCACTCTCATTGACTGCATTATTATCATTGGAATCTCCAATGTATATGTAGATGCAATCCATGCATCACTAGTAGTCACAACAGATAGTCTATCTTTCCCTTTCACCTATCTCTCCATTGGTCTCCACTGAAACTGCCATGCACTATAGTTAACTGTTGTATTGTTCAGTTGATTAATGAGTTATTATTTGTGAATTAATTAACTAATTAATTCACTCCACTCTCACTAGTGTATCAATCAGTTAGACTAGATACAACTAGCTCAACTGAGTCTAACTAAGTTAAACTAAATACAACTCCACCAACTACTTCTCCAACTCCACCAAACTTTGTCACATGAGTTCTAACTGAAGTCCTCCATGCAATAGCTCCAGTAAACCCTTAGGAATAGCATAATTCCTTCTGTCAGCTGCTGTGCCACATCTGTGCACTTAACTGAAGTGCTCCAAGAGAACAAGATAATGTTTTGAGTCCAAATATTATTAAGAGCTAACAATATTCGACATTTCTATTTTTAGATTGGTAGTCTAAAAATAGACTCCGCCCAATATGTCTAAAAATAGAAGTCCATCTATTTTTCCAACTTGACCAACCATCCACAAATATTATCCTGCAACTCATAGAATATGATCGACATGTCTAAAAATAGACATAGTCTAAAAATAGACATAGTCTAAAAATAGACTTTGCCCCAAAAATCACCTGTGTGGACCCCACCTAGTTTAGGTGATTATTTTCCAACTAGGATCAAGGATGATGTTTTAGGATGCCTCCTTCACTTTTTCTTGTTGAAATCTTCAACATATAGATAGCTAAATGTCGTGGTGACAAATTTTACTGTAACAGATTGCCCCTTAAAGTGCGAAGTCTGAAGTAGTTATGAAGAGTGAAGTGCTTTATCATTCCGAGGATTGGGTTGCGAATATACTGGTTGAAACCTATAAAATCATTCAATGCAAGCATATATATATGTATATCATCGCTGAGCTAGGCATTCCAATACTCATATCAAAACTAACTACATGTTTAGATACAGAAATGATTTTAGAATTACATTAATAGTAGACACAATATGGACGCAGCCATCTATCGTGAGTAGTCTACTGTATCATGCATAATAAAACTACTCACAGCCTGGATGGTAGAAACTAGATCCAGGGTCTGATTTCCACTTCTCGAACTAGTACAATTCTATCCATGCGATTGATTAAGTCAAAGTCGAATAGGGTAGAAACCACTTGATTACCATTCAATGATGTGAAATGTTAACAAGTGTGAGAGAAATCACCAATAATGACAATGGTTCTCAAATTACTCAGTACAATCTATGAAACGTGAATTTTTGATCTGAAGTCGAACATTTCACAGAATCATTCGATCGAAGGTCAATGATTCAACCTGTCATCGAAGGCAAGAAACCTGCCATTAGGGCATGCAGATCCAAGGTACTGATAGGATTCTAGATCAACTTTCTAGACGATGAGTTGTCGTCGATAGAAAGTGACCTGTCATAGGAAATCCCATGACATGAAACCATTAGATCAAGTTTTGAAGAAATATATAGCAAGGACTGACTCAGGGATGGTCAATGCGAGTGGAGACAAATTTTTGCAATGAATGGTTTTGTTTAACTAATCTCTTGAACACATAACGACACTGCAGATGATTTGGTGACGATTGACCTAAATCTAACACCCAAAAACTGGCTGAAGACTTTCAATGTGGTTTGATTAACTGTTGGCCAAAGGATTTTCCCAACCCAAAAATGAATGTGACAAAAGTGTCATGTTCAAGAGTGGTATACAAATTTTTAAAATTAAGTGTGACAAGTGGATTCATTTTCTCTCTTTTCCCCCACCATCTCTGGCAAGTACCTCTTTATTTTTGACAAGCTTGAGGAGGATAACATTTGCTTGTTATATAAGCTCATCCTTCGGATGAGTCCAACTTAGTATTAAAATCAAACCCTAAGAAGGAGTGGTTTGTTCCTATTTGTAATCGACAGGTCCTTTACTGTTAAGTTTTAACGAGTCCAGTATAGGTGAAACTCGGTGTTTTTCAGTTTTAGGGAGTCAGAAGAAAAACTTAAGAAAAATATGTGGGTGTACTTTTTCGTAAATTTAGTCTCTTAAGCCCGGAAAAGGATAAAATAATGTAGGAGAGAACTCTATTGACCATGATTAGTCAACATATACCTTTTTCGTAAATAGTCCATTTCAGTCCGGAAAAGGGGTAAACTTATATTGAAAGGACGATTGTTCATTTCCTTTAACGAGTTTGAATAGTCAAGTACTCGGAAATATTTTCATGTTTAGAGAGTCTGAAAAGGGCTGAAAAGAGAACTCTAGGGTTTCAATTTTTCGTATTTTTGCAGAGCCCGAAAAAGTGATAAAAGTATGCTCGATGGTTTCCCTTTTTCGTAAGTTTTAACAAGTTCGAAAAAGTGAGAAAAATTATACTCAATGGCCGACTTTCAATTTAATTTACGAGTAGGAAAAGACGGAAAGAACTCGACATTTCATGTTTTTTACGAGAATGAAAGATAGAAAAATAATCTCGGGATTTTCATGAGTTTAATGAGTCTTGAAAATAATAACAGAAATGGACTCAAGATAGGTTTCATTTTTATACAAGCTTGAAACATAGGAAAAATTATGCTTGAGAGGGTTTCATTTTTACACAAGCTTGAAACATAGGAAAACTATGCTTGAGAGTGGTTTCATTTTTACACAAGCTTGAAATGTAGGAAACTGTGCTTCAGAGTGGTTTCATTTTTACATAAGCTTGAAACGTAGGAAAAATGTGCTTGAGAGTGGTTTGTTTCATTTTTACACAAGCTTGAAACAAAGGAAAAATCATGCTTGAAAGTGGGTTTCTTTTTTACACAAGCTTGAAACGTAGGAAAACTGTGCTTGAGAATGGTTTCATTTTTACACAAGCTTGAAACATAGGAAATTGTGCTTGAGAGTGCTTTGAATTCCCCCCAAGCGTAACTTGCTACAGTGCATGCCCCCCAAGCTTCATTTCATTCACCTAAGTGGACTACTAGTTACTAATAGGTGGATGGAATGAAGTTTCATTGAAAATATCAGATGAAAGACTCGACTTTACACTTACGAGATCTAATCAAAGACTCGATTCAGTTAGGAGAGGATTGTTTTATTTTTTAATGAGCTTGACACAGGAAAAGAACTATGCTCATTTCCTGATTCATTTTTTAATGAGGTTGACAAAGTAAAAGGAATTCTCCTCATGGTGACCTGTTTTATTTTTTAACGAGGTTCACACAGTAAAAGAACTATCCTCATGGGAACCTGTTTCATTTTTTAATGAGGTTGACACAGGAAAAGAACTATCCTCATGGGAACTTGTTTCATTTTTTAATGAGGTTGACACAGGAAAAAAACTATCCTCATGGACTTGTTTCATTTTTTAACGAGGTTGACACGGTAAAAGGAACTATCCTCACAAGGGTCTGTTTCATTTTTTAATGAGGTTGACACAGGAAAATAACTGTCCTCATAAGGCCCTATTTCATTTTTTAACGAGGTTGACACAATAAAAGAACTATCCTCATAACCCACTGATTCATTTTTTAATGAGGTTGACACAGTAAAATAAACTTTCCTCATGGGGAACCTATTTCATTTTTTAATGAGGTTGACACAGGTAAAGAACCATCCTCATAAGGACCTTGTCATGGCTTCCAAATGGAAGAAACACATGTTAAGGGGCACTCCTCAATCATGGCTTCGAAGAGGTCTTCATCAGATGGAACAACAGTTCTCTGGAAGGAACACATGTCAAGGGACTCAAGAGGGATAAGAACATTACGGTCAAATAATCCCATAGGGTTTGCCATGTCAATTACCAGATCCAAGTCAAAGGAAGTCGAGCAAACAGTTAGAGGCTTGCTTGCATCGGTAAATGAAAACATGGGACTGGTTGCCACATAATTAACCCGTGGCGGGGTAGATACCACTTCCGTAGAAGGAAAATTCAGGGATGTTGGATTATTGGTAGTCGAATCAAGACTAGCGAATGAAAGATGGCCTATAATCACAATGTTTCCATTGTGGGGGAAATACATCATGCAAAGAGTGTCGATATGACAGCTTTCATTGCATAGACATAGTCTCTCCCAAGGAGTAAATTGAAATCCAAGGGGTCTTGAACTACCATAAGATCAATACAGACAGTTTTACCTTCCAAGGTAATAGGAAACTTAGGAAATATCCCTAAAGGTTCACTAATGGTTCTGTTAAAGGCTATTAGATTCTGCATAACAGGCACAAGCTAAGGGGAACGCAAATCTTGCCAAGCAGTTGAGGACCCAGTTCGAATTTGGGTGTTGCCTTGTTAAGGTAAGTAAATGGAAGGAAAAGTCTTTATTACCATTACAAAACCAAAATACTAGTAGAAGCACCTTCATCTATATTTGTACGACGCACATTATTACCACAAACCTTCACAATGATTTGGAAAGGGATGGAGGAAGGAAGACGAGGTTCTGTCAGTCAATTCCAATCAAAGGAAAAGACCTCGATACTTGGAGGGGGTTCATAACAAATAGGTGAAATGCCCCCTGGTGTAGAAGAATATGATGTAACAAGAAGAACCTGAGCAATATGAATTTCACTCTCTACAGGAAGGGTGGGATCGACCAGATGAGAAATCAAGTCGACCACTTGATCAAGTAATGGATCATCAACTTGAGTGATATGATTTTCACTCTCCAATGGAAGAGTAGGATTGATTGTACTTCGAATTAGATTAATCACTTCGTCAGCTGACGGTGGATTGGGAGAAATTTTACGGTAACCAGTTGGAAATTTTTGCTGTGGAACAATAAGGTTTTCCAACAATGTTTAGGCGTCATCCATGTGAGGGAAAATGTGAGTTTGATGACTCCCTTTGCATAACCTACAAGGAAACCTAACTTTACCCTTTTTCCTAGGAACTTGACTATCACTAGTTGATGGATCAACAGTAAGTTGATGAGATTTCTCTAACCATACTTCCAAGACCTTTGGAATACCAGGACAATCGATAAGGAAGTGGTCACCCTTACAAAGCTTGCAAGGGTATCTGGGTTTGCGATGCATGTTGGAGGTTTCCTCAACACTACTAACACTTACATCCATGGTTGGTTGGTTAACTTCTTTCTTATCTTTCTTGTTCTTCTTCTTCGCTTTCTTCTTCTTCTTAGCCACCTGATTACTAGCATCAAGGCTTTTACCAGGCGAAGAAGAAGAAAGGGAGGAAGACATGTTGGGCGAAGAAGGTAAAGGTTTAACATGAGGTTGGTGATGTTGAGATGGTGAACTCTGTTGAGGTGAAGCATTCGGTTGAGGTGGAACAATTTGAGTATTCGAGGCCAGCGAAATTGAAAATAACCATACCGGTAAACCTATTGTAAATCCAGGTAATGACAATGTAGCCATATAAGGAGGGCCAACATTTCCAAAGCAAGGAAAAGTACTAGGATTCTTGTTAAGAGAGGTTCCTTGGTTGGTAATTTCTGGAACAATTGCCATTAGATTCAACTTCAGTGAATTTTATTAACAAATTAAAAATATTAACAATTCATAATTCACACCTAACAATTAAAATTCACAATTCACACCTAAGGTCTCTAAAAAGTAAAAACAAACAAATGAGCACGTGCTATCAAATCTAAGAGTCAAACCACACACAAACAATATGTTTTCACAAGGAAATCACTACTTGGTGATTAAATCCAATGTCGCAGAGATTAATGTGAAAAACTAGCGGTCAGAACAGTTACCCTGACAACCTGCTTAATGTAACAGTCCAGTGCAAGTACCTCCACTATGCCATCTCAAAGTGAAGTGCACCCTCCGGAAAGTCCAAGTGAGTCTAGCCAATGTCTGTTCCAGGTACAGTGGGACCTTCCCTCCACCGTCACCTTGGGAAAAATCCTTAATATTATGGCCACTAAGGTCACCAACTGAGATAATTATACCTGGGGGTACAGTCTACGATCCGATATACACGCAAGGGAGGAGTAACAAGCTCAATCCCCTTGAAGGCTCCTTGACATAATCCAAGGTTTACCGACAAGTGACCCCAGGCTCCTCGACAATGGTCTATCTGAGGTTTACCATTTTTAATACATGCACATCTGTTATCTTTTTCAATGAGATAGGTACGATTACCTCATTGGTTCCAACATGATCTTGTGCTTGTCTCTTTTAAGAAGAGCTTCCTAGAGCACAATCGCAACAATTGGAATTTTTCCTTACTGCAAGATGCTACTTGTTTGTTTAGTTGCTTTGGAAATTTAACTACAATCTATTCCAAAGCACTAGCCTAAGCTAGATTGGTGAAAAGAGCCCTAGAAAATGTAAAAATTTCTAGATGAATTTTAATTAAGTGCTATGTTATTTAGGTTGTTATTAGTCAAAGGGTAAATGGATATGAAACCAATGGTGTTATGACCCGACCCAAAAATGAATGCAATCGAATATGATAATGTGACCTTTTCAATTCGATGAATCCTAATTAAAGTAAGGAAAGAGGTTCGATTCACTTCCAACAATGCAAAGATTGATAAATACGAGAAAATATAACAAATTCTCTAATGCACTAATTTTATGAAGAAAAACTAATGTTTTTTCCAGAATGTAAACTATGCAAATGTAATCTATGCATAATTCACTTGAAAACTATGCAAATTTAATCTATGCACATTTTTCATTCATATTCTGAAAATGAGAATTCTAGTTATGCAAATGTGATCTATGCAAAAGAATTCTCAGACACAAGATGATTCCAATGTAATCTTAAGAACCAATCAAGTGTGAGTAAAGAAAATTGGGTGAGAGTTCCAAATGTCAAAAAATAAAAACACTCAAAGGCGATTAACACTCAGACACAATTTAGCCCCCCCCCCCGGCGAACGAGGGGGAATTTTTTTTGAAAAAACAAAAGCAAAAAGATGCAAAATTGTTAAGAGACTGAGACAAATCTTGAAGTAATGACCAAAGGAAATCAAATTAAGAATTTCTCAAAAAAGAAACTCAAAACACCCAATTAAATTAACAGAAACTGATGAGACTGTGAAATTTGCTGAAAAGAAATTCACATATAAGACTTTGACAATCAAGACAAGTTGGGGAAAACACAGATAATCTGGTAATCTAGTTCCTAAAAAGAGAATTCTTAATTTTTCAAAAATTTTCCACAAGTCCGCAGGTTTCAATGGAGAAAAATGTGGTACTGCACTGTTCTGAACTAAAATCTGCAGAGGCTACCGCATTGTCTTTAAATAAAAACTGCAGAGGCCAGGAAAAATACAGAAAAAATAAAAATTTAGTGTTTCTTTTCAGGGATTTTGATAAGTTATCTACCCAACCCAATTTTTGGACTAATCAAAATTAGAAGACTCTTAAAATTCAAAATGAAAAATAAAAAAGGAAAACTAATTTATATTCCCCAGTATGGTCGCCATTTTGTTAGGCGGGCAAATCCCTCTTGCGGACAAGAGCGATCTCCCTAGTATCCTAAGGATATCTAGAAACAAACAGAAAAATGTAGACCATTTTCTCTAGACCATTATGCTTAAGAATTATTAATTAAATATGGAGATATGCTCCTACCTGAAGTCCAACGCTTATTCGATCTTCAATCTAATCGCTCCAGAAGATATCAACCTAGCGTATAAGATCTGCAATAAAAGACAAGCGAAAAGGATCAAAAGCATCTGTAAGATATGATAATTCAAAAGCAATAATCTATCTTAGTGATCAAGGAATCCAAGAATTAAATTATTCAAAACATACATGAACAAATTAATGAGAAAATAGAATCCATTTGTATTAACTTTGAATGAAAAGAAGAAACCTTACAACCTTAACGCCTTGATGTTTGTACAAGTTCTTCCAGGGTCCCGAACAACCATTTTACTCAGTTTGAAAAGGCTCCAAATCTCTGAATTAGCATGAAACTTTGAACATGAGTATGTAATCTCTCTCATGCCAATGATTCCAAATGTGGAGAGTATAATTTCTTTAGCAATTCACCTCAAAACTACCAAGTTCTAAGTACCCTTGAGACTGAAACATGGTCTTAATTTATAGCTGAAGGAAAGTAGTTTCAGTTCCAATAAGGAAGGGATAAAGCCCTCTCATCATGGGATTTTAGCTCCAAAAACCAAGTGATAGCTCCATTTATGAAGGGATAAAGGTTCATGAATGGAAGGGGCGAAGCTCGACTAGATAACACTTCTAGAAGGCCCCAGCTGGGAGAATATTCGACCAGTTGGGCTTCTAGAACTTACTTTTCTTTTTATTTTACCTTTTACGGGGGTGCACAGTTTTAATGAGCATAAAATTCGGGATATGCCGCAGTTTTTAGAGCAATAAACTGTGGTACCACAGGCAATGACTAGGAAAAGTGCGGAGTTAGGCTTTTTAGGGTTTTAATGAACCTTTTCCCAATTTCAAGACTTGATTTAGGAACTTTATGATTTTGGACCTCTAAGGGAGCAATAAATAGGTAATGATGAACCCATATAGATAGCTAAATGTCATGGTGACAAATTTTAGTGTAACACCTTGGTTTTTGAGTAAACTAAGATGTCATCAACAAACGCCATACAAACTTTCCCAAGTATAGACTCAACACATTTTTCATTAGGCACATGAATATAGTTGGTGCATTAGTAAGCGCAAAAGGAAAAACTACGAATTTTTAATGTTCATACCTTGTTTTGAATTTTGTCTTGGGGATGTCTTCATCTTTTATGGATACCCTATGGTGCCCCAGATCTTAGATCAACCTTTGAAAAGACTGTTTCTCCTCTAAATTGGTTAAATAGATGATCTATATGTGGTAACATATATCTACTCTTAATAGTGAATTTATTGAGCTGCTTGTAGTGTATGATACAACCTTAGAGTGAAATCATTTTCTTCATGAAAAAGACCGATGCTCCCCAAGGCGACACACTTAGCCTAATATAACCTTTTTCTAACATTTATTTGAGTTGTAGCTTTAGGTCCATCATCTCTTGAGTGCTCATTCGATAAGGAGCTTTGGATATTGATGTTGTCCTAGGAATTAATTCAATTGAGAAATAAAATTCCCTATGTGATGGAAATATTGGGATTTCCTCGAGAAAAGCATCCTCAAACCACTTCAGGACTGGGTTTTCTAATAAGCCATCATCGTTATTTCTCTCCAAACTACTAGTTATTTGAATATCAAATAAATTACACTTGTTCGATTGCACCACTTGGCTTGCATCGCTATTATTAGTCGAAATGATGTGGGTTTTCATTTTCATTAGAACACAACCCCCTCATCATTGTCATTAAGGCATTCAATTTATTTCTCAAAACAATCGACCATCATCTTATGATGGGCCAATCAATCCATCCCAATAAGAGCATCATATGCACCCAATCACAATAGATTGTAGTTTGTTGATGTTGACATGACACTCAACACAAAATGGCATGACTTCACTAGGTGTTATACCTGCCTTTTCATCCTTGTGGCCAATTAGACTAGCCAAGGCTCAATGTGTACTTCCCTATTCAATGCGTAATTTTAACAATTATTGGACTGATATAACTAAAATTAGACCTTGGGTCTATTAAAACAAAGATACTTTGATTAAAAATCATACTTTCCATCTCAATAATAGATGCCTAGTGGTCAGCTTGTTTATTATCAATGTCTCTGATTTTCTTTGCTTCTTGCACATTGTACTATTTGGGGCGATCCCTCTATATCTAAGGAAAATACCTTTGTAAGTGGTCTTCCCCACACTCCCAACATATGATGGGTTTCCTCCTAGGCCCATCTACTCCCAACATATGATGGGTTTCCTCCTAGGCCCATCCTTTATAGTTGGGCTTATCATTGGATTTCCAATTAGATTTTTACTCAAATCTGTTCTTGGAAAGGTCATAACAATATTTTAGCTTTCAAATAACATCTTCTAGAGTTTGGGGCTCATCAAACTCTAGTATTTCGCTGAATTTTTGTGTCATTCCACTGAGATACCTCTGAATTTTCATTTTCACTTCCTTATGTGGGGAACATACCTCAGTGATCCTCATAATTTGGTCATATATTCATTGACTGAAAACTTCCCCATCTCGAGTTCATAAAACTCCTTTTCCTTGTTGTCATAGTACCTTTCAGACAAGTACTTCTCCCAGAAATATCCTTCAAATTTCCTCCAAGACAACTCTGCTTCTTGAATGCCCATGAAATTCTTTAGGTCTTCCCACCAGATATAAAATTTTCCTCTTAGGCTAAAGGTGGTTATACTTGCTTTCATATTTTCATAGTAGATATGGAATCTAAAAAAATTTCTCATTCCAAGTAGCCATGGTTCCGCTTATTCAACCTTCTTCACCTCTCCATCAAATGTAGGAGGCTTTACCTTCTTGAATTATTCAAACATGAAGTCCATTATTTTTCCTTTTTATTGATAGTTCCTTTATTTGAAAAACTAGGTAGATTCTTAGGGCTTATTGTCCTTCTCTTAGGATCACTCAGAGGAGCTCCACCCCTCATGGTATATTCACTTCGTTACCAGTGTAATTTCTTGGATTTGTTGCCCCCCACACCATCAGTATTCACCTCTTATCTTCCATTTTTTGAAAAGCTTTGCTTGAACTTGTAACTGACTCAAATTCCATGTTGCTTCTGTCTCTACAAATTTGATAGGCTTATGAATGCATTCACTTCAACTTGCTCTTCGTGCGCCTTAACAAGCTTCTCATTGTTAGCCTTGCAACTTCATATCTCATCCCTTATGCTTCTCAATGTACCCATCTAGTCGGGAGAGCATGCCTCTCCCCTCTTTTCTACTGTCTCTTCTTTGTGCCCATGCTAAGGTGTATCAGTGATAAACTGCTCCATTTTGATACTCTTTCCATTTTCTCCTTTTCTATTCCTTAATGGCCTCTTATGTGTTTTCACACACACAAAAAACTATTAGCTAATGAATAATATCAATAACATATTCATTATCACCTTGGCAATAATTCCATAAGCACATGGGTATGAGGCTATCTAAAACATAAAAATACAAGTCAATACCTTTACCGAAATAAGCATACATGTTAGGAACATCATTGCAATCAACATGGAATCCATAATCAAAATATATAATCAATACAAAACAATATTCTCATTCAGCTACTACACTCTGTAATAGAGATTTGTAACTATATTCTTCTAGGCCTAACTTTACTTATTCTTAAGCCCATTCACGTACACACATTTAACCATGCTTTGATACCACTCTGTAACACTCCCTCCCAGCACCTTTTCCTTTCCAAGTTGAGTGAGATGTGTTACTTGGGCCTAACTCGACTTCCAAGGTATCATTAAGAAAAATGAGTTACAAAATTTTCTCGATTTTCAATGATATAGCTGGCTCCAAAAAAACCTCAAAAATAAAATTCATTGTATCATAGAAAAACCTAAGACTATATTGAAGATATCGTCGTAAGCTTTCCAACGGTGCAAACGGTGCCACAATCTGAGTTCATATGTGAAAGTTATGCTCAGTCAAAGTTTCAGTCAAACTCGGAAAAAAGTCAAAGTCAAAGTCAACTTTCTACCACGTGGTAGGCCATACAAATGACACAAGGCAATGAATTAAATAGGCTTGTGGGACCCACAAAGTTGATGTGGCAGCCCATTAAGCAAACCAGGTGGACCCACAAGCAGGTGACATTGCAACACCACAATTTAACACATGAAAAGTAGGTGGCAGAGGTGGCATATGATGTGGACCAATGAGAGCCTGCAGCATGGCCCAATCGCATGGTGCCACATGACACCTAAAATTAGGCCCAAGTGGCCTTGGGATGTTGCAACCCCCTTTTTTGTCTTATTTACATGGTTTGGGGAGTCGTTACAATGTGGACATACATTTACCATATATTATATGGTTTGAAAAATATACTAAAACCAAAATTGGGCTTTATAACCATATTAAGGAAAAAGGGAGAGTCCATGGGTTTTCAACCCAAAACCACCCCAACAACAAGTAACTTGATATAATTATGCCAACCATTGTGCTAACCACACACTTTGTCGCATTCATCCTCACACTTTGTTAGAAAATGTCATTTGAATGGTTCAAAGGGAACCATCGAGAATGCATGAGAGAGGAGGGTGCATGTATGCTAATGTAGGAATAAATCATGAGAAAATTCTAGGAATACTCCCAAAGCATATATTAGGGAATATTCTTGATATATTCTTTTTTTTATGCTGTGATAAATCTAAAAGATTCCCTGAGGTGCCATAATTACAAGTAGTGGAATGCGACCAACTTTATACTCATTTTAACCATAATTTTGCAAGGATCGCGATGGTGTAGTCAATTTTTTCATATGAGTAGCAGTTTTCAGGGGTCATGGAAAAAACCTGCTTTCATCATTAATTATTGGGTATGAAGTTCGAGACAACAATGCACCTCTCAAAATTGGGTCATGTTTATAGTCAAAAGTCTTAGGAGGATGAGACGAACTTACTGGTGTTGTGATTAGAGCAGTAGAATTTCAAGTCACTCCCAGGAATGGAGGTATAATGATATGTTTTTGCATTTACTTTCCTTTCTTTTTGATGAGATGAATGAAGTGGCCTCCCCACTATTGAATAAGGGCCCAGAGACGTAGTCTACACTGGACAAAATTTCTTATAAAACTTTTTGGTACATTGTATTATGGTTCCCATTATGTTTATTCTTATTTATTTGTTTGCATACATGGTTTTTACATTATCTTTCATGCACTTCTGAAAACATCACCGAAGAAAATATATTGGTTAATGTCGATAAATCGGAGATTCTAGATCATTCAAATTTTACAAACCTCAGAATAAACATCATCATCACCTTCGACTTATCGAGATCATTTTGGTGATATAATTTTTTCCTTTTATGACTTATGAATCAAAAGTTATGGGCCGCTAAAGCTTGTCCCCTTTTAACCTGCTGCATCATTAAGCACCACCATGTGGCATCCCACGTGGTGCCCACATGATACCGCACCACAACTTGGGTCATACACTTTGTCACATTATGCCAATGTGTACACCACGCATCATTACTAATCCCACATGGCACCTCTCGTGTTACCTCTTCGCATGGCCCCACAACATGTTTGCGATGAAAAGTGCATTTTACTACTTTTTTTGGGACTTCGACCCCGAAATGGCTTACTCAAGTCTTTGGTCCCAAAGTGTAAAATTCTTATCAACCACTTTGGAACCTAAAACATTGAATGCCAAAGATGAAATCATGTTGACGTTGCCTCTTCCATGTGGTCCTCTCCGAGGACGCCACATGTCATGAATATTTATGCCATTTGGATCTCCAAATAGACCAAAAACATTTACCATGTGTCATTCTATCTGCATATCACGTCATCTCCCTTCCATGTCACTAATCCATGTAGGTTATGTTCTAAGTCCCTCTTGACTTGACATTGCATGTTTGGTGATGAAATCATGTTATGATAAAATTCAGGCCTTCGACCTCGAATAGGGGGACATTGGTCCAACCCCTACTGGGTCCTTAACAATATTTGACCCCAAACTCCACTATGCCCCACCTCAAGCCATTTATTCCACTTGGGCCCTTGGAAATTCGGTCCTTCCAATGAGATTGCAAAGAAGACCGACCTAAATTTCCGAACATGGCCTAGGTCCCACCTTAGATTTATGTCGATTCATGAATCCTTCATGTTATAGAAATTTGGCTAATTTTTTTGTTAACTTTGTTGAATCAGATATTTCATGTCTCAGAATGACAATCTAGGTTTTCTCCCCGACTTTTACAAGTTTGTGGGCCAAAATCCAGGCCCATCCCAATTTCTCCCTTGTCTGCCCTACCCATGAAAACTCAGGCTTTTGTAATAGGACCTTTAGTTTATCCCACTGATTATACACAATGAACTTACCTCATTCCAAGTTTTTCAAATTTCACATCAGAGCTCCAACTATTAGTTGAATCAATAGAGTCACAGGCAAGCTCAATCATATGCTAATCACAAACACATGCACACACATATATATTTCATTCATCCATAACAAATCAAAGAACACACAAAACAAATGAATTTCCTTAGTATAATTACATGCTAAAATGCCATGGCTTATCCATTATAAATGAAGTAATGACATAGAAAGCATGAATTAAACCACTTATCTTTTATTATATGAAAGTTGAAACATTGGCAACTAAATTGGGACTCTAAATCTCCATCCAACCATAGGATGATTTCATTTCATATATTTCTTACAATCAACCACCCCCAAACAGATTTAGAGTCTGAGGAGGTAGTTTTCTTAGGAGTTCTCAACCATTCACTTGCATATGATGAATAGAGCCATTTTTTAGGTGTTCTTAACAACTCTTATCTATTACATAATGATGGATTTTAATCCAATAACAAAACAACATAGGGGTCAAGAAGGGCACAAAGAGTCTTAGTTCAATCTTGGAGAGAGATACGAATAAAAAAAGAGGTTTTTCAGTTTCATTTATTTTGTAGCAATAAACATGCAATTTCCAACAACTTCTTAGTGATTCTTACATCTATGTTCTCAACCCCTAATGCTACACAAGGTGTTATCGTCCCACTAGCTCTAGGGTGCCTCAACCTCTCAATAAGTACTCAACCAATGGAGTCTCTAGTGGTTTTGTCAGCCCCGAGAACACAATCACAACCCTGATGATTCTCAACCAACAAGCCCAAAGAGTTTCTAAGCTTGGGTATCACAGATTATCCCTACTCCAGAATTCTATGAGAAATATACACAATAACAGATAGAAAAAAGAGGTTGATTTATTAAATGGATGTTTATGAGTAGTGTAGAACAAAAATTAAGCTTCCTATTAAGAATCTTGACCATATTAGATTCTAAGTATATGAAAATCAAAGAGGTCATATACATACGCTTTGGAAAGAAATTAATTATGAGGCAACCTTCAAAAAACTTCGGATGATATGATACAGTTATAGACAACCTGTTTTCTCTGCAATATTAATGGTTTTTAACACTGGATAAATCAATGCTAGACCGTCTAACAACAAATAAAATAACATGAATTCAGGTTACCTAAAACGATGTGCTCAAAGGTTGACTAGAGTTGTCTTTCAGACTATATCTTCCCTTCAAAAATAATTTGTTGCCACCTTTGGTTTAGCTTCTTTTGTAATGTCTCACCTATAATTACAAACAAAATGTGAATATTAACATACATACAAGGCTACATATGCATGCATCACATATATCGCACTAGTATACATATTAGCTTATATTAGAAAATGTCTAAGTATAGAGTAATGAACCAATTATTAAATACTAAGTAAATACATACTTACTAGAACATAATGAATATGTAGAGTGGGGTACTTACTATACCACCCCATAATATGAAACAAATTAAAGTACTATATATATATATATATATATATGATAAAAGTGAAATTAAAAAATATATCATTTTTATATTAACTAAAAGAACTATAAATTTTATTTTACTAAAAGAGATATAATACATAAACTATATCAAGAAAAGGAACTAAGTAATATAATCAAAAGGCATATGACATAAACGTTGAATAAGTTCTTAAATAAAATGTATCGACTAAACTAGTTGACATAGCCTATCTCTTAAAAATGAAAGACAGGTGAAGGGAAAACATAGAGGCAACGAACATTGAGATGGTGGGGTTTTGGAGATATAAGGAGATGCAAAGGAGGTAGACAGGGGAGAGAAATTGGAGGAGAAGAGAATTTATGAACTAAGGAATGAGGAGTTGTAGGTTGAGAGATTGAAGGACAGACTGTGTGTTAAGAGATTAGGATATACAAAGTTCAATTGTTCTGAAATTTTGTGCACGAGGGCCAAAGTATCTCAATCTGAGTATTGAGGTTGTATTCATTTGGTTGATTTGTTTTTGGTTGTTTGGTAACAAGAACAAGAGCAGGAGTGAGAGTTACAACAGAGAAAAATCATCTTCAACCACCAAACCAGCTTAGTATTAAGAGTTAATTTCATAAATTTGTACATGTATGTTGCAAAGAAATAGAAATTGAAACAAATGTTAGTTATATAAGTTAAATTCCCCATTTGGGTTTCCAAAAATTTATCTTAGAGAGTCAATATTTTTATTACAATATCAATTTTTATATTTTAGGGTCTTATATATGGTCTCAGAGCAAGTTTATAACTATTTGGACCTTATAGGGTCTGCATACATTATGTGTGATTGTATTGAGTCAATTAAATCTCTGGTAGATGTTTTTTGTTGTGCTTAAAATAAAATTTAATTCTCCTAAGAGCCGTGTAACAATAGTAGACACACATCTTGTTATTTCATCACTCATCGACTATGATCGTAGACTTTTTCGAACCCTAAATTTCACATATGATGCATTATATCACTGCAAATATAAGAATCGTATTCACTGCAAATATATGCAGAAATCTTTGTTTTGAGTTTCATTTTGTTCAAATAATGGAGGTGCTTCACTACATTCTCTCTCTGCAACACAATGTAGGATTAGAATCTATATAAGGGACTCACGAGGTAATTTCGTAGGTAGATATGTCTAGCCAGTATCACAATATTCCCCTCATGTGATGTCTACCCATATGGTGAGTGAGTGAGTGATATATATATATATATATATATATTTTCAGAAAGAAAAAACTTTGGCTTATATTATGTGCCAGTTCAAATAGCTTACTTATGACTGTCTTACATTAATCTGTAGAAAAAAAAACCATACATTCATGACTGTTCTTTCATCTGACATAAGGTCCAAATGATGTCCACATTTAGAAAATATCAAAACAATAAAAAAAACTATAGAGTATCGAAGTAGTCACAACCTGTCCGAAATAGCGCTGCCTACAGAAAAAGTCCCCCATTCACTACAGTTGCCCAACAAAGAACCATAACAATGCATATAAAATTTTCACTATAGATCGGATTCCTTCATCCAGAGTGATCGGCAGCTCCAAAATAGACATGAAAAAGGACCCCAGAAAAACCTCTCTGGTTACAAGAAATCATAGACCTGTTAAGAACCAAAAACAAAGCACAGAACACAATAGAAGTCATGAAAAATTCACCGTACCAACTGCTCCTTTCCCATCTGCGTCCGCCAATTCATATTGCATAACTCCAAATACACCATTCAATCCTTTCTTAGATAACTTGTCTGCCTAGGAATTCTTCTCCCAGAATATGTGTTGAAAGTTAATAGTATTGAAAGAGTTCCTTAAGACTATTATGCACTCCAACCAAGTCACAAGATGACCAGGGAAAAGATTGGATTCCTTGTTGAGATGCTCAATGAGAACCATCAAATCACCGAAGACCGAAAGGTTATCGATACACAACTGAGAGGTGAACCATAATAAACCCCACAAAGCCAACACTTCATCCCTCATATTAGATCCAACTCCACCAAACCAATGGATCTTATAATGGCAAAGAGGCGAAATCAACAACCATGCTCCACACCCACATCTTGAATGTTGTGAAGTGCCATCAAAGAAATAGACTGGATAGTGAATCTCAATGGGCCGCAAACGCTTTGAGAGATCCTTCGGAGGCCCTTGCTCAGATTTCAATTTATCCCAGAGTTGAATGATATTATTGGCAGTCCCCTCTGGGCTGCTTCTAATCTCTTCAAAAATCAATTTGTTCTGGCTGCACCAAATGTACCAAGGAACAAAGTCAGAAGTATTCAGAGATTGTGACTTTTCTTGAGGCCCCAAGATATAAAGTCTTTAGTATTCTCGATATATGGAATTTTCATATTAAAAAATTTACATAACTCCTGTAAAAATTTTCTTGCATAAGAGCAGTTGTAAAATAGATGTGCATTATCTTCTCCCTCCATCATGCATAAACTACAAATACTAGGCCCTATCTTCCTTTTCCTCATCAATTTGTCCCATGCAAGGTTTCTATTTTTCAGAACAAGCCACAAGAACAACTTCATTTTCAGTAGAGCATTAGGCTCCCATATAACCTTTAAAACTTTGATCTCAACCTCCAGGAATGCATGGGATTGGAGTTTGGAATATAAATCGTTCACAACTAGCATACCATTTATTAATGGCCCATTCCAAGTCACACTATCAACTCCTTAGTTCCAGAGAAAACCTCGGCTTCTCAAATCCGCGATATAAACTCCCCACTCCTCTTTAAAATGATCTGGTAACTGAAGAAACTCTACCGAAGTCCAAAAAGGAAATCCATTGACCTGTTACTGAATAATTTGGCCCAAGTAAAATAGTCCCTTTCCATTTAAGTAGCTTAATAGTTGACTGTTGCAAGATATTAGGTTCGAGTCACCCCACAGGCCCGATTGACCGATTAGAATCTTGTCCCCGTTCCCAAACTTCCGCCTCAGGAACGTGGCAAAGCGAGGCCAAATTAGTTTGAAATAATTCCAAATAGTAGAGGCCCCCTTGATATTTATCCACCCCAACATAAGAAGTTCCTCCAAACCTGATGCATTTAAATACTTGAACCTAATGATCTCACTCCATAAACCTTTAGACGTTAGTCCCCTCCACATGGATTTCATAAGAAGTGCCCTCCCAAAGGTGTCCAAGTCCTTCAAACGCCACCCGCCACAATCTTTGGGCCTCATGATCATGTCCCAACTTGCCAAATGATACTTCCCCTTCTTCTCTCTTCCGTTCCATAGGAATTGCATCATAACTCTTCTAATGTTGTTCAAAATCTTTTTTGGAATGACATAAATGTGTGCCCAGTAAACCATTAATTGTTGTAAAACTGCCTGGATCAGAATAACTCTGCCCCCTAAAGACATCCATTTGGTTGACCAACCCCTAATCCTCTTCTCAACTTTATCAACCATCCAGGTCCAGTCCTTAGTAGCATAGTTATTTAGTTTCAAATAAAAACCCAAATATTTGAAACCCAAACACAAAGGCGCAGCGCTGAAATTGAATAAATCACCAACAACAGTAACCAACTCATTTCCTTCCTCCGAATAGAAAATACATGATTCACTGTTGTTTTCCATCATTCCAATGGCCGCACAAAATCTGGAAAAGATATCATGAAAAACAATCCAGATGGATCAAATGATCATGCCAAAAAGTAAGACATTGTTAACAAAAAAATTGTGACTAATCTCCCTTAGATGAGACAGCTTGATACCCTTAATGTGGCTAGAAGAAACAACTTTACTGATTTTGGTACTCAGAGTGTCCATTACCAAGATGAAGAGGAGCGATGAAAGTGCACATCCCTGTCTCAAGCCATGCCCCGGCGTGAAAAAACTCGACGCAACACCATTGATAATAACCTCCACGGAGGAATTGATAACACATCCCATGATCCAATTAACCGAAACCCTGTCAAGTCCAATCTTGAATAAAACCATTCTTAATAACCCCCAATCAACCCGATCATACACCTTACAGAGGTCAATCTTCATGACCATAGCCTGCATTTTCTTAGTATGAATTGAATGTAAAACTTCTTGAGTGGATGCTGCCGCATCATGAATACATCTATCCTTTAAAAAGCCACACTGTTCTGGTGATATGAAACTGGAAAACACCCTCTTAAATCTTTCAGCAATAGCTTTCGAGATAATTGTAGAGTGTGTTGCATAGGGAAATTGGTCTGAAATCATTAAAGGATTTAGCGCCGAATTTATTAGGGATCAAAACAAGAAATGTGGAGTTTACAACCCCACTTACCTTCCAATTCCTTTTAACATAATCAACCATCTCAGCAATAAGGGAAACAAGAATCTCAACAAAATGGAGAAAAAAATCCGGGGTCTAGCCATCTAGCCTTAGACTCTTATCTACTGCGAAAGATTTCAAGACAGATAAAATCTCCAAGTCACTAATCGGCTTATAGAAGTTCGATAACATCCTTTCATCATACATGACATGAATATCCTCAACTGCCTAGAGCTGTTCCGAGAACTGAATCTCGCGCTTTAAACAAGTCTTCGAAATGTTTGATAGCCGCCGCCTGAATGTCAACAGAGGAAAAATAAGAGGTTCCATTTTCCTCGATCTGGCATATAGCATTGGAATTTTTTCTCCCCTCCGCATATGCATGAAAATACTTTGTGTTATTATCACCTTCACTAAGCCAGATCGCCCTGCTCTTCAGCCTCCAGGACTGTTCCTTGATGAGAGTAATATTCATCTTCTCTCTTTCCACCTCCTTCAGTTTTTGTGAAATGCCCTCTTTTGGAATAGCTTCCTCCAGTTCCTTCAAAAGGCGAGTAGTCTCCAACTCGAAAGCATCTAAACGGGCTTTTAGTTGCAGCTTTTTTCCGCATTCCTAACTCTTTACAACCTTCCTAAGACTCCTCAGAGTGTCCATAAGATAGCCCATCGCAGAGATATCCTTACCCCACAGATTTAATCTGAAGTGCTTCACCACCAGATTGTTGCAACACGGGTCCCCTAACCATACGTGGTTGAACTTGAAAGGAGCACCACCACCAGCGTTAGCAAATTCCCAATCGAGAATAATGGCTCTGTGGTCTGGAAACAGAACATCCCCAATTTTAGCTGTCCATTTCCCCATCTGCGTCAATAGGTGAGTGTTAACCATGAAACGATCAATTTACTTGTAGATCGAAGCACATCCCTGCTTGTCGTTGAACCAGGTGGGACCATTCTCCAACATCCTCAAGTCACAGAGATTGAAAGAATTGAAAATATTCACAAGATGACTCGCCAAAGGATCAACACGACCATTTGATCCCCACGTCTCCCCATCACGCAAAGTAGAGTTAAAATCCCCAGCGATAATCAAATTGGTCAAAGAAAGAATAACACAACCAACCATTCTCCGCCAGAATGACATCTTGTCCTGATATGGGGCATAAAGGTGATGCAAGCCTAAAGCTTGCCATACCCAGGAACTTAAAATCTCTGTTCATACATCATCATCATATGCTTAAATCACTTTTAATAATTGGCAAAATCACACCATCTCATATATGAACAATCTCACATCCACTCACCTTCAAGAAATTCCATAACTTTTGAACCTCCAACTAATGTTCAAATGCCATATCAATGCCATCATTCACGTGGAATTTCATACATCATTCCAAACTTCATAACCTGCATTTCCAATTCAGGTTCACACACTTCCATACACATTATTCAAACTCAAAATCAAAATATGCGCTTTCAATATCAGATTCAAAGACCAATCAAATAAATGCACCCATTCAAACATCATTATTTTAATGTATTTTGGTCCTGCACAAGACTTCAAACTTTCAGCATAGTCAATCAAATATCAATTATATACATAGAACTGCCCCCCTCCGATTCTGCTCTTGCCAATGTTCATCGATACTCATCAACTTCATCTAAACTCAGATTTACCCCAATTCTTATATCCTGTACACGTTTATGATTATTTGATCGATCTTGCAAAAGTTCTGTTGCTGCATACAATTAAACAGAATTTAATAATGAATATTTTCATATGATGTAAATGAACAACATAGAAACCGTCAAGCCATTAGAGCTGAATCTTTACTCCAACAGTAACTCGAGCTTTCACCGGCCTTCCATAAACTCAGCGATCTTAATACAATTTGATATCAGATTACACCGATTTCAATCGGAGTTTAAAATATACGTTTTCATATCTGAACAAACAAACTACGCTGCTTCAGGTAAATTGCAGCGCAACCACTAGCCAGATTTCTAATTCATTACCTCGCTCTTACCTTCAGCACCAAATTTCAATTCAAAAGTTCTTTAAACAATTGCGCTCCATTTGAACACATTTAACTCTACATCCTATCCAATTCTTGTACGCAGCACCTGTCACTCCACAATCTTTGAAACTGGTTCAATCAAGTCGATGCATTCTTCAGTTCACCGCTTCAACTAAATTCTCACTGTGCTAGTAATTACATTCAACACATACCAGCGTGACTCATTAAAACACATTCATTTTCTATTAGCGCCCAACATAAATCATAACAGAAATAAGACTCGATCCATAATTCTCATTCAACATTCCTCTTTTTGAATTGATTCTAAATATATAAAACTTGACAGTGTTATGCCAAATCCAATCTGCAATTCATTACAATTTCATGAATCGATTTCAATTCTCTTACCCAGGATATATATACCAATCAAACTAAAAAGGCGAAAGCACTTTCTTTTCCACTGTAACTACCAATTGAAGATCGAGCCTAATCGATCCAATCGACTCAGTCTTAATAAGATTCTGCAATGTTAACTTCTTCCACAGGAACTAAACCACAATTCCTTACAACATTAATATTCCAGAATAATATTCTTTTTTCATATCACATATTTCACCACATTGTGCCAGTGACATCCATTGTTGGTTCAACGCTCTGCATTGCATTATTAACTCAGCTTCAATCATACACGTACTAATACGTTTGCCAATGCATGTCCACTCTGGTTTCTGATTCAATTGCAGTTTGGCTATTAAAATATCTGCATTACAAATCGACTTCACAATTTCTTTAACTCAGAATTTCAATCGATCATTGTTTCTATTGACAATGTCCAGTCACAAAACTCTGCAGAAACCTTGTGCCCTATTTCATACAATGTGTATTTAATTTTGCAATTGAAACCAATCTCAATTTAACAGTTTCTCCCCAAATGTAATTTTCGTTCAATTCTATGAACATGATTTCACAATGCGCCCTTATAAATCGACATACAGATTCATCATTTCAAATAAGAACTATAATGCTGGCTAATGTCGATTCTTAACTTATGTGCAGAGATTGTCTATAAAATTTTTCAAATGACTGAATTTAAGACTCTAACTCATTATACCGATTCACCCAGAAATATAAAACTCACATAAAATTTCAGAACAATTCCTATTTGTATAAACAAATTCAAATCAATTTCAAACCCTTTGTACATGGCCAGATATTCAACATTTGGCCCTTACAATTGCTGAAGGCTTACAGCCTTGCTGTTCAAGCCTACTTTCAGCCTCACACACTCTCACAATATCTCATGGTTTCTCTCACAAAAAGCCCTCCTATTTATACAATTTTTAAAAATCATTACATTAAATGCTCAATCCCTTAAAATCCTTAACAAACCCCTAAATTTCTCAACATCCCTAAAGGATAGGTTTTTATCCCTAAAATCCTTCAATTTATTAAATTTCCTCATATCCTTTTATTAATAAAAAGATATTTACATAAATCCTCACCTTCTCCTATTTAATTTAAATTAATTAATAAAATATTAAAAATCATCACACCCCATATTTACAAATTAATATTATCACACCCCATATTTACAAATGGAGAAAAAGGTCTTGATGCTCCTGCATCAGACTCCCCATGTAAGAAAATTCATGACCACCTGGTCATAAGTCTGGATATCTCCTCCTGGATCCCAAATTTTATTTTGTAATCTTTCTGTGCTTGTCGATTGCTTCACTGCTGTTGTCATCTGCTGTTGTCTTCCAGGGTTCCATATTTTGTGTTGTAGTGCTCCACTTTCTCTTCTCTTGCAATATTTCACTGTCATTTCTACAGCATAGTCTTAACTACTTTTCAATTTGTCTTTCTACGGATGTTTTATCATTAACTTTCTTATCAACTCAATTTCTCGCGATTATGTCCTCATCTGCTGAGTGGCTTCCATCTCTTCAATTATTTGTTCTCCATTCTTGCTTGTTCTTCACTTGTTTTGATCACCTTTTCTGCTGCTGCTACTATAAATGTTGCGTCACATGTTGCTCTAGCTGTCACTGTGAATGTTGCGGCCTCCCAATCTTCCTTTCCCTCTGCAACATTCCTTTGCTCACCATCTGCAATTTCTTCCTGATTATCATTTATGACAATCGCTTTGTCATCCTTCTTCAGCAATCGGTCCTGGACATTCATCCTTTGTTCTTCCAATTTCTTCCTTTGAAAGTCTAATTCTCGATATAACTCAATAATTTTACTTGGAGTGGACTTCGGAAACTTTACACGATCTTCCATTTCCTCATATGGTCTTTCTTCTGCTAAATCTTCCTTAACATCCTTCAGTAGATGTTCTTCCTCTTCTTTCAAACCTGCAATCACACACAAATCATTAGTTTTAAAATCACAAGACCTTACGGTCTTGTTTAATGCTTCAGTCATCAAATCTTCCGGCTGCTTCGAATCATTCATATGATTCAACTCCTCCAGCTCTTCATCACTTTCAAAAAGTAATGGTCCACTCTCTGGGTAACATATCGAAACTTCAACATCTTCTTCAGCATCTTCCTTTTGCTGTAGCTCAACTGTTTCGAACTTCTCTATCCTCTGTCTGGCATCTATGACCTGTTCAAGTTCCCTTAGTTCCTTTATCAACTGCATATTTACCTGATGATTCCACTTCTCTTGTAGCCTCTGCCACCTCAACTTCTTTCTCATGACATAACCACGCTTCTGGTCTTCCTCATTTCTTTGCAACATCCCCATTAACACCTCAAGCTGAACTGCTATTTCAGCCTTCTCCCTTTCATATTCCTCTTTGCTTAACTGTCTCTGTATGCCAACTGCCTTGGCACCCTTCTCCTTCTGTCTTCTGCTGTGGTTTATTTCAGAACCTCTGTTACGACTGTCACTAGTCATCATCCTTTCCATCTCTATGAGTTTCTTACTCACCTTACTATGAGTTGTACTAAAGCCTCTTCAGCAGCAAGTCCTGTTTTTCCGCCACTTACCTCACCAAGCCCTCCTCACTCGGTCTTTTGGCAAGCAATTGGTTCTACCTCTGGAACCTCCTTTGAGCACTTCTCTTTGCTCTTCTTGGCTTCAACTCATCTGCCTGTTCACAATTGTCCTCCTTATCCAATCTCTATTGGATTTCTTCAAGGTTCTGTCACCTATGCTTTCACCAGTTTTCTGTTAGCAATTTTAAACATGTCTTCTATGGATTTTCCTTTTGGGAGTTGCAAAAATACTTCTGCAAAGACTACAATCTTCAAATTCAAATAAACCCAGATCACCTTACCTTCAAGATCTCAGTCTGATCTTGTCCTTCCATTCTCCTGTACTTCAATTTCATCTTTATGCTTCCTCTGCAAAATTTCACTGTCAATCAGATTTTAAAATCTGATTCTCTCTTCCAACCTTCTGGCTTGATCTGCAAACTTTAGTTGTCAGCAACAATTCTTTCTTTGCTGCAACCATCAATCCTCAATCTGTTTCTTGTCAGTAAAACCCAAATCAAAATTAACCAAACACAATACCTGCATGACTCTTCATTCCTTCAGCTGTACTCTGGTTGCTTGTCTTTCAGATTAGAATCTGACCTCCTTTGCCTTCATGCACATCTGCTACTTCATCATTCATCACACATTCAGAAATACAAAACCTTCTGTATTCATTCAGAAAAACAAACATTCTTCATTTCAACAGAGCCAAGCTCTGATACCAAAATTGATGCAAGCCTAAAGCTTTCCATACCCAGGAACTTAAAATCTCTGTTCATACATCATCATCATATGCTTAAATCACTTTTAATAATTGGCAAAATCACACCATCTCATATATGAACAATCTCACATCCACTCACCTTCAAGAAATTCCATAACTTTTGAACCTCCAACTAATGTTCAAATGCCATATCAATGCCATCATTCACGTGGAATTTCATACATCATTCCAAACTTCATAACCTGCATTTCCAATTCAGGTTCACACACTTCCATACCCATTATTCAAACTCAAAATCAAAATATGCGCTTTCAATATCAGATTCAAAGACCAATCAAATAAATGCACCCATTCAAACATCATTATTTTAATGTATTTTGGTCCCGCACAAGACTTCAAACTTTCAGCATAGTCAATCAAATATCAATTATATACATAGAACTGCGCCCCTCCGATTCTGCTCTTGCCAATGTTCATCGATACTCATCAACTTCATCTAAACTCAGATTTACTTCAATTCTTATATCCTGTACACATTTATGATTATTTGATCGATCTTGCAAAAGCTCTGTTGCTGCATACAATTAAACAGAATTTAATAATGAATATTTTCATATGATGTAAATGAACAACATAGAAACCGTCAAGCCATTAGAGCTGAATCTTTACTCCAACAGTAACTCGAGCTTTCACCGGCCTTCCATAAACTCAGCGATCTTAATACAATTCGATATCAGATTACACCGATTTCAATCGGAGTTTAAAATCTACATTTTCATATCTGAACAAACAAACTACGCTGCTTCAGGTAAATTGCAGCGCAACCACTAGCCGGACTTCTAATTCATTACCTCGCTCTTACCTTCAGCACCGAATTTCAATTCAAAAGTTCTTTAAACAATTGCGCTCCATTTGAACACATTTAACTCTACATCCTGTCCAATTCTTGTACGCAACACCTGTCACTCCACAATCTTTGAAACTGGTTCAATCAAGTCGATGCATTCTTCAGTTCACCGCTTCAACTAAATTCTCACTGTGCTAGTAATTACATTCAACGCATACCAGCGTGACTCATTAAAACCCATTCATTTTCTATTAGCGCCCAACATAAATCATAACAGAAATAAGACTCGATCTCATTCAACATTCCTCTTTCTGAATTGATTCTAAATATATAAAACTTGACAGTGTTATGTCAAATCCAATCTGCAATTCATTGCAATTTCATAAATCGAATTCAATTCTCTTACCTGGTATATATACCAATCAAACTAAAAGGGCGGTATCACTTTCTTTGCCACTGTAGCTACCAATTGAAGATCGAGCCTAATCGATCAAATCGACTCAGTCTTAATAAGATTCTGCAATGTTAACTTCTTCCACAGGAATTAACCCACAATTCCTTACAACATTAATATTCCAGAACTTAATGCCTTCAACGCTGTCCATATGCTTTCTGCACTGCATTATTACTCAGCGCTGTCCATTGTTAATTCAACGCTCTCTGCATTGCATTATTAACTCACGCTGTCCATACACGTACTAATACGTTTGCCCAACGTAGATCCATTCTGGTCTCTGATTCAATTGCAGTTTGGCTATTAAAATATCTGCATTACAAATTGACTTCACAATTTCTTTAACTCAGAATTTTAAATCGATCATTGTTTCTATTGACAATGTTCAGTCACAAACTCTGCAGAAACCTTGCGCCCTATTTCATACAATGTGTATTTAATTTTGCAATTGAAACCAATCTCTATTTAACAGTTTTTCCCCAAATGTATTTTTCGTTCAATTCTATGAACATGATTTCACAATGCGCCCTTGTAAGTCGACATACAGATTCAACATTTCAAATAATAACTATAATGCTGGCTAATGTCGATTTTAACTTATGTGCAGAGATTGTCCATAAAATTTGTCAAATGACTGAAATTAAGACTCTAACTCATTATACCAATTCACCCAGAAATATAAAACTCACATAAAATTTCAGAACAATTCCTATCTGTAATAACAAATTCAAATCAATTTCAAAACCCTTTGTACATGGCCAGATATTCAACATTTGGCCCTTACAAATTTACCAAAGGCTTACAGCCTTGGTTATTCCAAACCAGCTCTCTACTCCTCTCACTATTCTCAATGTCTTTTTCTCACAAAAAGCCCTCCTATTTATACAATTTTAAAAAAAATCATTACATTAAATGCTCAATCCCTTAAAATCAACAAACCCCTAAATCTCTCAACATCCCTAACGGATAGGTTTTTATCCCTAAAATCCTTCAATTTATTAAATTTCCTCATATCCTTTTATTAATAAAAAGATATTTACATAAATCCTCACCTTCTCCTATTTAATTCAAATTAATTAATAAAATATTAAAAATCATCACACCCCATAGTTACAAATTAATATTATCACACCCCATATTTACAAATGGAGAAAAAGGTCTTGATGCTCCTGCATCAGACTCCCCATGTAAGAAAATTCATGACCACCTGGTCATAAGTCTGGATATCTCCTCCTGGATCCCAAATTTTATTTTGTAATCTTTCCGTGCTTGTCGATTGCTTCACCGCTGTTGTCATCTGCTGCTGTCTTCCAGGTTTCCATATTTTGTGTTGTAGTGCTCCACATGCTCTGCTCTTGCAATCTTTTACTGTCATTCTCTTGTTGTCGCTCCTTTTCTTTCTTTCGGCTATCTTTCTCTGGGATGTTTTTATCATTAACTTTCTTATCAACTTAATTTCTCTGTCCAGTATGTCCTCTGTCTGCTGATTGTTTCCATCCCTTGATCGTTGAACTCTCATTCTTGCTTGTTCTTCACTTGTTTTGATCACCTTTTCTGCTGCTGCTACTATAAATGTTGCCTCACATGTTGCTCTAGCTGTCATTATGAATGTTGCGGCCTCCCAAACTTCCTTTCCCTCTGCAACATTCCTTTGCTCGTCACCTGCAATTTCATCTGCAATTTCTTCTTGATTATCATTTATGACAACTGCTTTGTCATCCTTCATCAGCAATCTATCCTGGACATTCATCCTCTGTTCTTCCAATTTCTTCCTTTGAAAGTCTAATTCTCGATATAACTCAATGATTTTACTTGGAGTGGACTTTGGAAATTTTACACGATCTTCCATTTCCTCACATGGTCTTTCTTCTGCTAAATCTTCCTTAACATCCTTCAGTAGATGTTCTTCCTCTTCTTCCAAACCTGCAATCACACACAAATCATTAGTTTTAAAATCACAAGACCTTACGGTCTTATTTGATGCTTCAGTCATCAAGTCTTCGGGCTGCTTCGAATCATTCATATGATTCAACTCCTCTTCATCACTTTCAAAAAGTAATGGTCCACTCTCTGGGTAACATATCGAAACTTCAACATCTTCCTCAGCATCTTCCTTTTGCTGTAGCTCAACTGTTTCGAGCTTCTCTATCCTCTGTCTAGCATCTATAACCTGTTCAAGTTTCCTTAGTTCCTTTATCAACTGCATATTTACCTGATGATTCCACTTCTCTTGTAGCCTCTGCCATCTCAACTTCTTTCTCATAACATAACCACGCTTCTGGTCTTCCTCATTTCTTTGCAACATCTCCATTAACACCTCAAGCTGAACTGCTATCTCAGCCTTCTCCCTCTCATATTCCTCTTTGCTTAACTGTCTCTGTATGCCAATTGCCTTGGCATCCTTCTTCTTTTGTCCTCTGCTGTGGTTTATTTCAGAACCTTTGTGACGACTGTCACTAGTCATCATCCTTTCCATCTCTATGAGTTCCTCACTCACTTTACTATGAGTTGTACTAAAGCCTCTTCAGCAGCAAGTCCTGTCTTGCTACCACTTACCTCACCAAGCCCTCCTCACTCGGTCTTTTGGCAAGCAATTGGTTCTCTATCTCCAGAACCTCCTTTGAGCACTTCCCTTTGCTCTTCCTGGGCTTCAACTCATCTGCCTGTTCACAACTGTCTTCCTTATCCAATCTCTATTGGATTTCCTCAAGGTTCTGCCACACCTATGCTTTCACCAGTTTTCTGTTAACAATTTTAAACATGTCTTCTATGGATTTTCCTTTTGGGAGTTGCAAAAATACTTCTGCTTTAATGCAAAGACTACAATCTTCAAATTCAAATAAACCCAGATCACCTTACCTTCAAGATCTCAGTCTGATCTTGTCCTTCCATTCTCCTGTACTTCAATTTCATCTTTATGCTTCCTCTGCAAAATTTCACTGTCAATCAGATTTTAAAATCTGATTCTCTCTTCCAACCTTCTGGCTTGATCTGCAAACTTTAGTTGTCAGCAACAATTCTTTCTTTGCTGCAACCATCAATCCTCAATCTGTTTCTTGTCAGTAAAACCCAAATCAAAATTAACCAAACACAATACCTGCATGACTCTTCATTCCTTCAGCTGTACTCTGGTTGCTTGTCTTTCAGATTAGAATCTGACCTCCTTTGCCTTCATGCACATCTGCTACTTCATCATTCATCACACATTCAGAAATACAAAACCTTCTGTATTCATTCAGAAAAACAAACATTCTTCATTTCAACAGAGCCAAGCTCTGATACCAAAATTGATGCAAGCCTAAAGCTTTCCATACCCAGGAACTTAAAATCTCTGTTCATACATCATCATCATATGCTTAAATCACTTTTAATAATTGGCAAAATCACACCATCTCATATATGAACAATCTCACATCCACTCACCTTCAAGAAATTCCATAACTTTTGAACCTCCAACTAATGTTCAAATGCCATATCAATGCCATCATTCACGTGGAATTTCATACATCATTCCAAACTTCATAACCTGCATTTCCAATTCAGGTTCACACACTTCCATACACATTATTCAAACTCAAAATCAAAATATGCGCTTTCAATTTCAGATTCAAAGACCAATCAAATAAATGCACCCATTCAAACATCATTATTTTAATGTATTTTGGTCCTGCACAAGACTTCAAACTTTCAGCATAGTCAATCAAATATCAATTATATACATAGAACTGCGCCCCTCCGATTCTTCTCTTGCCAATGTTCATCGATACTCATCAACTTCATCTAAACTCAGATTTACCCCAATTCTTATATTCTTATTTGATCGATCTTGCAAAATTTCTGTTGCTGCATACAATTAAACAGAATTTAATAATGAATATTTTCATATGATGTAAATGAACAACATAGAAACCGTCAAGCCATTAGAGCTGAATCTTTACTCCAACAGTAACTCGAGCTTTCACCGGCCTTCCATAAACTCAGCGATCTTAATACAATTTGATATCAGATTACACCGATTTCAATCGGAGTTTAAAATCTACGTTTTCATATCTGAACAAACAAACTACGCTGCTTCAGGTAAATTGCAGCGCAACCACTAGCCGGATTTCTAATTCATTACCTCGCTCTTACCTTCAGCACCGAATTTCAATTCAAAAGTTCTTTAAACAATTGCGCTCCATTTGAACACATTTAACTCTACATCCTGTCCAATTCTTGTACGCAACACCTGTCACTCCACAATCTTTGAAACTGGTTCAATCAAGTCGATGCATTCTTCAGTTCACCGCTTCAACTAAATTCTCACTGTGCTAGTAATTACATTCAACGCATACCAGCGTGACTCATTAAAACCCATTCATTTTCTATTAGCGCCCAACATAAATCATAACAGAAATAAGACTCGATCTCATTCAACATTCCTCTTTCTGAATTGATTCTAAATATATAAAACTTGACAGTGTTATGTCAAATCCAATCTGCAATTCATTGCAATTTCATAAATCGAATTCAATTCTCTTACCTGGTATATATATACCAATCAAACTAAAAGGGCGGTAGCACTTTCTTTGCCACTGTAGCTACCAATTGAAGATCGAGCCTAATCGATCAAATCGACTCAGTCTTAATAAGATTCTGCAATGTTAACTTCTTCCACAGGAATTAACCCACAATTCCTTACAACATTAATATTCCAGAACTTAATGCCTTCAACGCTGTCCATATGCTTTCTGCACTGCATTATTACTCAGCGCTGTCCATTGTTAATTCAACGCTCTCTGCATTGCATTATTAACTCACGCTGTCCATACACGTACTAATACGTTTGCCCAACGTAGATCCATTCTGGTCTCTGATTCAATTGCAGTTTGGCTATTAAAATATCTGCATTACAAATCGACTTCACAATTTCTTTAACTCAGAATTTTAAATCGATCATTGTTTCTATTGACAATGTTCAGTCACAAACTCTGCAGAAACCTTGCGCCCTATTTCATACAATGTGTATTTAATTTTGCAATTGAAACCAATCTCTATTTAACAGTTTTTCCCCAAATGTATTTTTCGTTCAATTCTATGAACATGATTTCACAATGCGCCCTTGTAAGTCGACATACAGATTCAACATTTCAAATAATAACTATAATGCTGGCTAATGTCGATTTTAACTTATGTGCAGAGATTGTCCATAAAATTTGTCAAATGACTGAAATTAAGACTCTAACTCATTATACCAATTCACCCAGAAATATAAAACTCACATAAAATTTCAGAACAATTCCTATTTGTAATAACAAATTCAAATCAATTTCAAAACCCTTTGTACATGGCCAGATATTCAACATTTGGCCCTTACAAATTTACCAAAGGCTTACAGCCTTGGTTATTCCAAACCAGCTCTCTACTCCTCTCACTATTCTCAATGTCTTTTTCTCACAAAAAGCCCTCCTATTTATACAATTTTTAAAAAATCATTACATTAAATGCTCAATCCCTTAAAATCCTCAACAAACCCCTAAATCTCTCAACATCCCTAAAGGATAGGTTTTTATCCCTAAAATCCTTCAATTTATTAAATTTCCTCATATCCTTTTATTAATAAAAAGATATTTACATAAATCCTCACCTTTTCCTATTTAATTCAAATTAATTAATAAAATATTAAAAATCATCACACCCCATATTTACAAATTAATATTATCACACCCCATATTTACAAATGGAGAAAAAGGTCTTGATGCTCCTGCATCAAAAGGTTGATAATATGTATCCGATGCTTAAAACCATGAAAATGTCCAGAAAGGATAATTCCGTCGAAGAAACCATAGGCCTTGAAGGAGGCCACAGCAGGATTCCACATCACAATCTCCCCACCAGATAGTCCCGATGCATCCTGAGCCGCAATGTGCCAAGCTGGGAACATTGAATGGAAACAGGCAATAGACCTATCAGTGTTATTCATGGACTCTTGGATACATATTAAGGAAGGATTAAGCTTTGAAAAAAATTCGCGCATAGACAGAGACTTTCCTTTAGCCCCAAACCCCTGATGTTGAAAGAAACCATATGGATCATGGAGCAACCTTAAAGAGATCAAGCGCTCTAAGTACCCGGTCAAGGGTTCTGGATGAAGGAAATTTTCGTGATGTCCTGGTATATATATATATATATATATATATATATATATATATATAATAAACAATGTTCCTTAAAGTAAGGCTAACGTAAAGTTATTGTAAGCACAGATATCCCATAAAGCGGCATCAATTTCAACAAAGAGAGAGGAGAAGATCGGTCTTATTTCGTTCCTCGGCACTCAAGGGAATCGATCTTGAAATATTTCCATGGAAACACACGATAAGAGCTTGGATTGTATATTTCCATTTAAATATAGAACATCACAATTCCCATTTTGAGTGTAATTATAAATCTACTTTATGATTTTGTGTTATCGCCCAAAGTTAAAAGTAGGAATAAGTTCATGCACGTTCATCCCTTTATCATTTCCATATGAAACTTTGTACGGTGATCCAACTTTGACTCAATTGTTTTATATTTAGTATTGGTGCACAGCAATTGAGTGTTAGGATTTGAAGTGGATTTGATATTTAACCAATGGCAATTGATGAGGACTGTCAACATAACTATCTATAAACATAACAAACTTTTAAAATATTTTCTCTCATTTTATCCCTTAATCTTAAATTCTATATTGATGAATCAGAAAAATTAGATTACATTAAAAGTGTTGCCTCTTTTTCTGAGAAATTTGATTGGAGATGATCATTTATGTACTTGCTTTTAAAGCACCATGTAGAGAGTCACCTAAGGGTCTTCTCAAAGTGGTTCCTTTCACACATTGGGTAAAGATGTTTTAAAGCAAATCGTTTGGGCTTTTCCATAGTGCTCAATTTTTAAAATGAAACATTTTAGAAACTGTGTGGATATCATGAAAAATCATATTATAAAAAAAAATCATATTATCAAATTTTTAATATTAAAATGATTAAAAAATATTTACCTCATTAAAACTAATAACTTAATTTTTAAATAAAATAAAATCTGAAAATTACTTGGCTGAACTGTAGGGTGTATATTACTTTTGTCATCAGTAACATCGTTTTGAAGTGCAAACCACTAGACCAAGAGGCATGTATGTGGTTTACCTCGTTGTTTGCTCGATATCATAATTGAAGTGATATCATTATTTTTTAAATTAATAAGGGTTTAAGTTTTTCAAAGTTTTTTATTTTATATAAAGTATACTAGCAATTGCACTTGTGGTACAAAGGAATGTCGAAAGGAGACGAATGGTGTATTTTGGGTCCCACTGTCACACCCTTTTGACAAACGCACCCATGGTTTTGAAAACAAAAAACTGCTTACGGAAGTACTTATAGTAGTTTCTTGAGAGAAGATTAAGTGGTGCCGCAATGCATGAGAAGCGTAGATTTTGCAAAAAATGGTTTAAACGAAACTATTTTGCGGGGGCACTATCACATGCACATGACAGTTTGAAACGTAAGCGTATAAGCAAGTGGAATACATTGATTGGAATTGTTAATGGTACTGAGCAAACACTAAATAGTAGATACTGAAGCCTGAAACAGCAAATTAAAATTGCATAAGATTAGTAAAGAGTGACTTGCTAGTGCATACTTGTAATATTCGAAGTTTTTTTTTTTTTTTTTGAAATTATTGTTAATCATATATGAAATGATATATGCACATCACAATTTGAAATGTGTGCGTATACAGAAAAGAAAAACATTGATTGAAGTTGTAAATAGTACTAAGTAAATACTAAATAGTAGAGAGAGTAAGATTGAAATGGCTAGTTTGACTCAAACAATTAGAAAGTAATTAATTTTATTTTAGAAAGAGTGAAGCAAATGTACTAAATGTCTTTGCGAAGATCACATTAGAATAGATTAGGTTGAAGCGTGTTTATTTATTTATTTATTAATCTTTATTTTATTTTATTTCTATTTATTTATTTATTTTATTCTTATTTTTGTAATGAAGAAATTTTTTTTTATCTATTTTATTTTTAATTTTAATTTTATCTTTATTTTATTTTATTTCTATTTTTTTATTCATATTTTATTTATTTATTATTATTATTAGTATTAGTATTATTATTATTATTATTTTTATCATAGCATGTAACTATAAAAAATGAAATAAATATATAAATTGAAACTTTAAATATTATTTAATTACTTTTAACATTTAATTTATTTGATAATAATAAAAACAAATGAATATATTTTGAATAGTGCACCCAGGCTATCTCCCTCTTTTATAAAGCGCTCGAATATTAATAGATATGACAATAATTCCAAACCATCCATAGATATGACAATAATTCCAAATATTAAGAAAATGTTGACATCGTAACCATTAACTTCGTAACTAATTTATCCCTGTCCAAGAACAATGACCCAGCATCATTGAGCACAATCGAAGGTACTGGAATATGCTATTTATATATACACACGCATAGTACTATTGAAACCATCTAGCAATATGAAGGCAAGTCCAAAAATATTAGGAGAACACCTCCCATAATAACTGTCCAAAATTTTGATTAACTTGCTTCGCTCCTCTCTAAAGCTGCAAGACAAAAAAGCAAAGCAAATATAAGACCATTGATGAATAAACTTTTAACAATTGATGGATAAATTTAAGTGCAATTCCTGTTAAAAACCAATTTACACAAACAAGCGAACAACTGGATATGACCAAAACAACAGTACAAGTCCTGTGAATATTAAAAGCATAAGACTTACTGTTGAATGGATACCTCACTCCTAAATCCTTGTTGTTCTTGAAAACTCTGATAGGGACATCAGATATGTGCGTTGATCTCTGCCCCCCTTTCCTCCACTGAAAACATTAGTTTGGAGAATGTAAGGCTGTCCAGACCTATTTCCCAAGAAGTCAAAGTCTATTTCATCATGTTAAGAGTTCTGAGAGGACAGCTATTCCAACAAAGGCAATACACTATTGTTTTGATGCTGGCCTCTTTAGCCCCTATTTTCCCTCATGGTAGCCTTGCAGGACAAGTGGTTGTTTTCGTCATTATTGGCTTTGTTTTTTTTATCGACTTTCTTGTATGACACTATGCTTACTATGCTTGCAATTAGTTTGAATTTTTGGAGACATTCTGGGGGCATTGAAGCTTAACAGGTACATGTAACGGTCTTTTAATTAATGAAAGATATGTTGTTTTCTTAGCTTGAAAAAAGTGCGCACTTCAATTTGCATAAGCTAATCCACATTGTGCATTGTCTCATAGAAGCTCTGAAATATAAATGCATTTCATCTAGTTTAATTCAATGTTATTTATAAAACTTGAAATCGTACATTTGGGTCAACCTTAAACAGCCATTCCGCAAGAATTAGATCAATTGATTATGTTGATTTCAAAACCCCATGAGACCCTGATGTACATAACTCAGTTGGGTATGCGAAATTCACCTTTGTGGGGCGCATTGCAGAGTCCAAAGATGAGAGGCGTCGATCAAAGGAACCCAGAATGTTAAGCATGGCGTCTGTTACAGCCTGACTCTTCTGCAAGCATTCCCTCAATTTTTTAGCGCTCTCCATCTCAACCTGCATTGTGATCAGAGCACAACTGAATTATGCTTCTAGATGAATGGCTGAATGCTCGCATTCCAAAGCTTTTCTGTATTCTGTCGTCCTAAAATATGGCGCGGTATGACGAGTTGGATATAGAAACTGCCTAAGGCTCGCCATCTTCTTTATAGCGGTCTTGATGTTATGGGCGATCAAAGTTGGAAAGATGCACGTATTGAAGGTGGCAAAGAGACAACGAGGTTGTTCTCGATGCATGGTGGTCTGGACATGTAGATTAAAGCACAAGACATTTTGTTTTTGGAGACGATGCCGTTGAAGTAGCCCTGGTTGCAGGGAAATTATCTCGAATAACCCTGTTTTTGCCGGACTTTCCAGCAGACAGACCGCTTCTCTGTCTTTCAGGCCTCCACTTTACTTCCATCTGACGAAAAAAAATTCGAAGATGACAAAATTGGGCTGCTTTTCTTCTCACAAGCAAAAGCATTCTCATTCAAAGCAGGCCTCTCAAAATATTTATGGTTGACCGTCTCGGTGCTGCAAGTGGGCACCTTATCAGTAGACTTAAGCCTTCAGGCCATACCCTGGCAGTTGGTAACCCCTTCCATTGCATTCAAACCAGGGACGTCAGGTTCGCATTCGAATTCGAGTTCGAGTCCACAGACTGTATAAAAAATCCATTCTGCATCGAAGGCACAGCCCTGGCCACCACATCCTCTGGGTTACCTAAACAGGGGTGCCTACCTGGCAGAGGTCGAATGCAGTGCAGACATGGAACAAGGGAAACCGACTGAAGCCAGTCTGTATAGAATAACAGTGCTAGTTGTAGCTCGTCTGTGAAAATAAGATGGTTTTCTTCATCGAATAGGGAAATGTAAGTAGAATGAACCGAGTCGGAAACCTTGATGTAAAAAACTTTGTTTCGCCAAAGCTCGCTCCCAGACAATGCCGGAACAATGTTGATCACTTGCAGAAGCAAGAAAACTGTGTTCTCCAACGAATTTCACATCGGACAGGAATTCCAACTTTCCTGTTCCAGCGTGAGGTGGATGCGCATGAGTGTGGTGAATGCCACAACAACGCGAAGAGTGAGAGTGGGAAACTTTGTGAATGTCTTTTGCCGCTGCCTCTGCCCGGTTCCTCCACCCGTTATCTGTGGCTGAACCTAAACGCTTGGAATCTGAAGGAGAAAGGCAGAAGCATTTGAAGGAAATTCATTTGCATCATAGGGAGAACGGCGCCACATCCTCATGGAAGACGGTGGAGAAATGGAGGACGTCACCGGTGGAAACTTCGTGAATGCAGTGAATCACCAACCCCAACTTGAGGGCAATGAATGAGAAACTACAATGGGCGTTGGATGGATGCACAAAATATCTAAACATTGATGGATATCGGATACAACAGGACTTCTGATATTCACATGGGCTGAGCGATGTTAGATCAAATCAATCAGGCCAAGTCTATTTGCCTCCCCTGGACGATCAACGATGACTTTGAGTGCAGGGATTTATAATTGCAGTGCAAAACTTGGAAAAATGCGGCAAACGCCATTCATATTCTCGTATCCTTCGTTGAAGTGAAAATGATGCACGACCGCACCAACAAACTCAAGATAAATTAAGAAATTGACCCTCTTTATGTTTCACTTGTAGAAGAATTTTCATTACTGTGATGCGATAAACACACTATGTTTTTATTTGATGGGCTCGAGTTCCAGGCTGTTGAAGTTAATGCTGAGGAAATATCGGATAAGGATTGAATAAATGTGGAATAACAGGAGGAAGAAAGACTTGGGAAAGTATTCCAGACCAATTTCGACCACTTACAGGTCGCTTGAATGTTGTGCTAAGTCATTCGGGTAGCTTTGACATTGCAACTGCAGAGAATGTTGTTGTGTGTGGGAGTTTGGGTTCAGTTCTTGAGATGCTTGCAACACCTCCATACTTTATGCCAATAGAGACAGTGTTCCTAATTGGAGGTGATAAAACTTATCTTTCAAGTTTGGTTGGATCTTTTTCCAATATCATATTTGGTCTAATTTTGGATTATACTAATTCTCTTTTTTGTCTTTCTCCAGAGAATCACTCTCGACACCTAACTGTGATGCAATTCACATCACTAAGATAGATAATGCATTTGAATGTGATACATTCATCACACCCATAGATGCATCTGTGTTTCGGCCTTGGTATTCGTCATTGTCAAATCGTTCAAGCATCCAATACCACTGTGTTATGCTTTTTAGTTCTAACATAAGAAGCTGCATATTGCCATTCTCTATTTGGTGAGATGCATCATTTCTGTTACTATAAATTGAAAATGTGGTTTTAAGTTTTGAACATGTCTTAAAGTAAAATTATTATGTTTTGCACATGATACTATAAGTCCTAGAGGACCGGTGTAACATGATTTCTCATGATATCCACACAGCTCCTAAAATGTTTCATTATAAAATTTTAACACTATGGAAAAGCTCAAACGTTTTGCTTTAAAACGTCTTCACCTAACGTGTGGAAGGAACCACTTTGAGAAAACCCTTCAGTCCAAACAGCATAGGTGACTCTCTGTGTGGCGCTTTAAAAGCAAGTACATAAAGGATCATCTCCAATCAAATTTATTTTCCGTCAGACAAAGAGGCAAAACTTTTATTGTAATCTATTTCTTTTTTATTCATCAATATAGAATTTAAGATTAAGAAAAAAAATGAGAAAATATTTTAAGCATATGTTATGTTTATAGAGAGTTATGTTGACAGTCCTCATCAATTTGAAGGGAACCCCTGCTTGGACGTCGATGACTAAGAAGAGAATCCTAGATTGAATGTCGAGATCAAGTGGAAGTGTGTCAAGGGCAAGCTCAGCTCCCCCTTCAAGCGACAACGTGTGGAGAGGAACTTTACGGCTGAGCAGAGCATTGGGGAAGATGGCGTTTGGGAGTGGATCTAAACTGAAAATTCCAGCTATGTCTCTATGTTTAGAGTACCGCAGCAGAAATGCCCAGAAAGCCAGAACTCTACATAAAAGCTCTATGCCAAATACGGAGGAAATTATTATAACATCACGCTATGGTCGGAATGATTTGGTGGGAACGACAGACTCAAAGCAGCAATGCAAACATTATCCTGCACACAGAGCATACTCGTGGATGGAATTTTTTCTTTACTTTTTTTTTATAAATAGCTTCAAGTTCGTGAGCGCATGCGATCTTGGAGACCAATATCCTGGAGAGGAAACAGTATCCTTTGCTGTCCAACTGGTTTGAAAAACCCAGTTCAGTGAGTCGAAAAGTGATTGTCGTGACGCGGACTTCCATGAGAACTTGATCTTTAACCTCTGGTACCGGGTCCCCATCGTCCAACTGCAAAACGTCATTGGCAGCCCCGTATTCCTTATAAATCAATCAGGCCAAGTCTCAGTGTACGAGCGTTTCATTAATTGGTGCGGATATGCACTGTCGCGTAACGTGGTGGACAGATGAAAACTACGACCAATAATCTATTTACCTTTGTCAAGATATTACTCGTTACAAGGGCGATGAGAAAGCCCTCCCATTGGCTGAAAGAACAGTCACATTCGGCTAAAGCCGGTAAAGGTGTTTGCCATTAACCACACTTGGCATTAAAAATCTCTTAAATAGAAGAGGAGACCTTAGTAAATGACAATGTTCATATGCAAAATAGAAATAACTTAATAATAGATCAAAAAATTAAGCTGCTATGATAGAACCGTGATTCTTTGTGCATCAATATAGTGAGAATCTGAATAAAACTTGTAGCTGACGAAATGTAAGGAAAAGAAGGGCGAACAAACAAAAATATGGTTGCAACAAATACATGTCTAAATGCATTCACGGCAAAATATTGAGAGGCCCATTCATGATCATTAATGTCGAATGGAGAAAAGCCATAACTTCCTCGTGTAACTAAAAGGAAATAATTCGACAAGTTGGAACTAATAGAGACTCTGATTTCCCATTTTCAATGCACTGTATTAATACCAGTTGTTAGAGCATGTAGTATTTTAAGAGGCAATTTTGTGATGATACAAATAGTGAAGAGATAAAAACTCGTCAGGATGCACCACTACCACCCCTCAATTACATTGGTGGACTCGACGTCTTGCTAGATTGACCAAGACCTTTCAGGAACTTCTTAATAAGAGATTATCCAAAAAAATGTATACCAAAGATCCTGATTGTTAGTAAAAATAAAAAACAAGACAAAGAACATAAAAGAAGCCCTCCTTTTCGAGCCCAATGCATCTTATTTAAAGTCCTTAAAACCCTGCAAATACAATGGAAGATTGCCCTGTCAGCTGACAGTGCATTAATTGGCCCTAGTCAGACTGTGCCTAAGTTCCTCTTTAGGGAATCTATGACAGGTCCCATTTCGGTTTAGTTCAGTTGAGCATTGA